>LUGF01024438.1:47337-74136 GCA_001625245.1 Calycopis cecrops
GTATAGCAAAATACTTTTATACTTGCAAGTATCTGTTGCGCGTACCAGGGCGCCCTTCTTCGAAGTAAAAACCTGGTATTAAAACCTGGTAGCGTAAATACGTCTCACCCCTACAAACCGGCATATTTCTTTTTTTATTGCAAGCTCAGAATCGCGTTACGGTCTAGATGACACTGACTTAAGCGAAGAGCGTGTCTACTACATATAGTAGACACGTTTTACGGCGCTTCCAGGTGGTTGATGCGGTATCTAGACGTGTATATAATCAAAGCTATATAGCTTTTGGGGTTAGTTCAGCGGATATGATATCAGATGGCGACACCATTCAATAAAGGTGTCAATAATTCTTGTGAGTGGGCTCTCTATTCTTTGTATATTACAGTACTCTATGGTGTAAACGTAGCATCAGACCTCAGTATAAACCTACCACAAACTATAGGTATATACCGTAGATTCTCTGTCTACGGTATATACTGTATTATCTATGGAATTATGTAAATCGTAGACAGAGAATACAATGTAAAACGATGTAAATGAATCCAAAACGTAGACAGAGAATACAAAAATCAAATGATTCAATTACAGTTTTAATAATAAGTTAGGTAAAGGCTAAACACTCTGTTATGCCACTGACTACATATCATTTTTAAACGTGGCAATTAATTCTTAAAAGAAAAAAAAATCTTTTGATATCTAATCAGGTTTCTTGATTCTTCACTCAATCAGACAAGTTCTTTTATAAACAGTGGTACTCCATTTTTATAATATCTTCAACAGGACACTCTTATAAGCTGTCTGATACTAGAGCATTTAACCAACCAACCTTACGTTATAATATGCTCTAAGATGTCGTGCCAGACGACGCAGACAGGTTGGAATTCCGCCCCGGTCATGGGTTTTCATATTGGTATTATTAATTATATTTGTATAAAATCATAAATAATATTAAATTATTTTTTATTTAGATTAATTAATGAATATACACAGTTACGTTGGATAATTTATGTTATTAAAAATTATGGCCATGTTATTGCGTTTCGTACGGTTTTTTTAAGTATAAGGAGACAAACGAGCAGTCGGAATGACTACCGACGCCCATAGACATCCCCATAGAGGTTATTAAATATATAGGGAACATGCACGAAACCTAGAAGCAGCTCTTGCGCCCCCCTAGTGATCATTTTAGGAATCAAGTGCTAGCAAAACACTTAGCACAGATAATAACATTGACAAACAAAAATTTGATAGCTTATGGTTCACATTTCAGCCACTAGTTAGCGTGGCAGTCTAGAAGCTTGTTCCGTTGTCACATAGAAATCTAGTATTTGAATAAAACAAATGTTACAAACTCTTACAAATGAATACCTATGAAATGAAAAGAAAATACTATATCAATACATTTTACATATCATGTATAAAACGTTTGATCTATTTGCAATTTAAGATGACATATTTGGCTTAAAATTTTTAGTTTTTAATTGAAAATACATTAGATGTAATTTTTCTTAGTACTTTCCGATGGTATGACGCCACATTTCTTGTAGTTCTTTAATCTACTTGTATTTTTGCATACAACCACTGAACAACGAGACATTAATTTGGAGTAATATTGAGATGTCACATCTACACTTGTTATTTATAGACTGAGAACGGATTTGAACGATGCTGTCCTACTGTGCCGTGCCGTTATACAGAGGGTAGATTTAATATTCTTTCTTTATATCTCTATGAATATAGATTATAAATTCAAAAGTTAATTTATTCTTAGATTAAAAATACATATTATTTTAAAAAGGACAGGCATGTAGTAAAATCAAAGATTATTTTCAAAGAAACATATATTTACATTTTAAATATTATCTAAATTGTTAGTAACAAAATATAATATGTGTATACGGATTGCTTCAATATTTCATATACAAAAGCCAATAAGGGCACGTTAACATAATTAAAAAAGTTTCTATTAATATGATAAGGCCTCACTGTTATTTTGTACATTCTCAGTATAATATCGACTGTCCTATATATTAATTACAAATACTGTTAATTTAATAGCTGCTCTGTATTTAGTAGATACAACATGGATACATGGTAAACAAACATATGACCTAATGTTTTTCAAACTATAAAAAATAAAACAATAGGTATTTTTAAATAAAGGTTTTCATTAAACACATTATTTTTTATGTTGTTAGTGAACAATATTTTATTATATTTACTCCTTATGAGAAATAACAACAACATCTTTACGATAGTTCCCCAGTGGGGTCGACAGAGTGGACCGAGTTCCATGAAGAAAAATATGAAGAAATTCGTCTGAAACGATCGAACAATCAAGCATAACAGAAGCGTAATGCTTTACTGCACTTACGTCTCTTGTGCTCATAAGGAGTAATCCAGTTGTGTATCAGAACTGGAGCACACGGTTTTGAATAATTAAGTAATTAATTTTGTTTTTTATTTATTTTCATAAGTTTACAAAATACGGCGTTCAATAAATCTGGATAATAAAAGAATTTTCGAGGCGCTTTTCAAATTATCTATAAATATAACAACTTGGGTATCATTACTATTGGAACACTTCTTCATTGAAAGTTTAATATAATTTGTTTACGTGACCACCACTATACGTATTATACTCACACATTAACAATTAATTAGCCTAAGGTTTTCAGATACGATCATATAATATACAAGGTTGATAAAAGCGAGAGAGAGATATGAAACCACATATTAGAGTATCATTTCCATGCTACACAACAAAAATTAGATCAATCGGACGAATAGTTTAGCTACAGGATTTTTTTAAAGTTTTTGCGACTATGACCAGCAGGAATCATTCACTCCGTGCTCGCTGTAGCAACCCGGTACAAAGCATGATTATATTTTTTCACTATTAAATTTTTTTGAAAAAAGTATTTTCGTATACATACTTGTAAACTTTTTTAATAGTTTAGTATTAACTGTAGGTACTTATAGTATCTATATGTGGTTTAATTTAACACCACTCACTTTTATCAACCTTGAATATTAATAATTAAATTATAAATACCACAACTCAATGTAAATATAGAATTATAAGAAATCATTAAAGAAAGTTAGGAACATTAGTTAGTTATTGCAAAAAAACAAGTAATTAGAGTTAAGTAAATATAACAACGCGATTGTGTGGACATACAAGTGCACTCTCTGTTCGTATATCCTCCTGTTTCGGTAGAAATGCTAAAACGACAGAATGAATCGATCATTTCGATTGCGCAAGTCTACACAAATAATGAATTCCAATACTATTATAAGGCAACAAGTAGAATATTTATTAAAAAGCTGATTAGTAAATAAATGATTTCACAAAGACCATACTGGTGATACATATAAATTTATCTATTACATATATTATGTTTAGTATAAAGGCATATTTTAAGTGATTTGTCGTGCAATGTGGCTATGCAAAAAGCTGCTATGATTATTTAGTTAACAAGTTTCTTGATTTTCGTAAAATATTCCAAAATATGTAATCAAAATATATTATAGGTAGAATGTTGATTTCTATATTAGTAAATGTATTGTAAAACATTATATATTTGACTCCTAAAACATACAGATAGAAAAGTAGCAGGAAAATGCCTTTTTAATTCAAGTTTAATATGGTTTTCAATATAAACGTAAATTATGCAACTCTCTGAATAACATACAATTAAAACAAATTCTATTAATGATTCACTATCGTGTGGTTAATTATAAATAAATTAATACGAATCATTAAATGAGATATGTTGTAATTGTCTGTTCACTGTCTATGTCCATTTTATACAGATTAGAGATGAAAGGGACTCATTGAAATTTGGGGTCAAGTCTCAATTGTACAGTTTTTAACTTGTCTGCAGTACACGAGAATGTTCCTTGTCTATTAGTTTTTGTTTATGTGTATCGAGCAGAACATATGTTTACTCCAGTTAGTCATGTTTATTGTATACAATAGTTATGTTTATTTTGTACAAACATGCTATGGGACTCTAAATGAATATGATAGAAAGTCTAGCCTCTTGTTTGATATACCTTTTATTTAAACAACAATTACAAGTTACTCTTGTCCGTTTCATCTCCAACACACAAGATGTTTGTTCTTAAATAACACTTATATCATAAACTAAACGCTTAAAATGCACTTAACGCAACGCATTCTTATACTAAACTAATTAATTAATGTGTCACCAACACCACTATACAAAAGTACTAAATATACATCAAATATTGATAACAGTTTTCAACTATAGTATCCTTTAGATGCAAGTCTGAATTAAACCTATTCGAGTATAAACAACATGAGTCTTACACACTTATTCTTAAAGCATTGTTTGCATTGATTTAGTTAATGTATTTTACAATATAGGACGCAACAATTTTGTATTTGTGGAAGTTAACGCTTATATCAGATAAAACAAGGAAATATGCTAAATTAACGATAAGTTATCGTTAATTAAAATAAATATATAATATCGATAATAGTCAAAATACATTATAGTCCGAAAAGGTGCCGTTGTTTTACTACAATTTACTGTTTTATTGTTCTTATACGGAACAGTAATAATAGTAGTAGTAATAATTACATTAGAAGCTAGATATCCTGCTCAATATAAGCTTTAAAAGTTGCTTACTATAGAAGTAAAAGGTGTGGTTTAAATCCATTGTTTTTACAAATTATGTATGTAATTATTTTGATTACGAAATATCCAAATTGCTTAGAAATGCTTTAAATGACCCTGTTGATTTGTTTCTATTATATTTATTAGATTCAACAAAAATCATACTTTTTTTTCAATCATCTTTACTTACGGACCTCAATTATTTTACATTTCTTGAAAACTAATTCGGCACCATTGCGGATTTATTTCTATTTTTATTTCACGCTATTGTTTAGCTTCTTGAAGTCCGCGAACAGAGTTTGAACATCTTGTAGTGAATTTTCAATTTGTTGCACAAACTTTGAAGAGCTCTGTAATAAATATAATATATAATAAATAAATCTTTGTATCATTTTTTATTTTATTTTACATCAATATGTGGCCACATATTGATGTAAAATAAAATAAAAACCGTGTGATTTTAATTAAGAGAAGAAATGGTTAGTTAATATAAAACTACATTTAACTATATTATTCCCCCTTCACTCATAGGCACTCGTAGGCACAGGCATAAGACTGAGACCTAGCTGTATGTATTCTAGGATTCATGAAAAAATATCAAAAGTATTGAAATAAATTTTTAAACTGGCATTATGTAGAATTGTGTGATACGATGTGCTTATGGTATATTAAAATAATGATAAATTTATTTATTAAAAAAACTCACGCCTAATGATTCCATTGAAGGCTAGACAAGTGATAAAAATTATGTTTACTTTGTATACATTACATGCATGTATCAATTGTACAACTACCGAACAAGCTGAATCTTGAACTTTTATATGTCATGTTCGTGCTTCACGTTTCTATTTTTTTTTAAATAGGACACCAGTAGTACACACATTTATACATTGGAAATATCAATACAATATAACAAATAAGAAGTAATATTGATAAGTGCACTTTCGCTGGTGTCACAGCGTTAATAAATTATCTACATTAGAATTTAAAGGAAAGGCAAGCAGTATCTTTATCTTAATATGCATATTTCTTGTGTGGGTGTGTATGACACAGAACTCCTCCTAAACGACTGGCCCGATTTTGACGAAATTTTTTGTGTGTTGAAGGAGATTTGAGTATGGTATAGACTCACAAATCATCCCGGTAGATGGCGCTGCTGTCGGTATCTCGAATATACAATATTGTAAAGTAACGGGTTGACAATTCGGCCACATTACATTACACATTACCATGTCAACATATTTTTCAATAGTGACAAGACAACGTCTATTGGGCAGCTAGTATTATGCAAAACAATCAATTGTTTCAATATTTCTAGGTACGGATCACTTTGTATACGAGTCGGACCCGCACATGGTTGATTTTTTATAGTCTGTGTGGCTATATGGTCACCGCACACATATCAACTCGGAAAGGGAATGGAACCAGAAAGGCGAGGCGATTACGTTACGTTTCCCATTATTGTGAGTTAAAGTATGGTAGTTTTTTACAAAGAATACTGAACGGCTCGAGGTGATTCGGTTACGAGTTGATATACGTGCGGTGACCTTTAATATGTTATCAGTTATCACTCACCGTTATCGGACAGCTCTTTTTGCTGGAGACGTGGAAGAAGACGGTATTCTCTCCAGCGATGATGTAGGAGACTCCGTAGCCGTCGTCAGCCACCGGACCGAAACCGCCGCCCGCGCTCACACACTTGGGATGTTTCTTCAGGTCCAAAAGACTAGTTTGACCTGTGAAAATAATTAACCTGGGAATCTTCAAATCGAGGGTAGATGGGTACCTTCTAGGTAAGCGTGCTCCATCGTCGGCCAAGTCTACATTTTCTACCAGGTGAGGCAATGGCCAATCGCAAGCCTATCTATTATAAAAAAAAATATAAAAAAATACGCAAGCAAAAATTTGGAACACTTTTTACGGAAATTTTGCGGAGGTATATGAAATTTTTCACACTTATAGTTTGTGTGTATGAGAAGTGCAGAAAGCTAATACTTTAAATTTTAAAATAACATGCATTACATTTTATTAAATAAAATGAAACACTACTGCACGCACACAATGCTTCAATTAATTTAATACACAAATTGATGGCCATAGCTACAATGACATAATTTGGCAAATGATATTATTTTGTAATTAGAACACTTAAATCGAATTTTGGTCTACGAGCTATCACTAGTAATTATAATACAATAAAAATAATATTTATAATTTAACCAGTACTTGAAATGTAGACAACCACAAACTAGTCCTGCATTTGCTTGGCTATGGGCCGTAAACGTACAAAATAACCAGCAATAATCTAAGAAAAAGTCGAAGATTATAATATGTAAGTTTAATAGTATTTAATTTTTACCCATTCATTTTTTCGATACAAAAAGTAGCAAATGTTTTATTTCAACTAACTTTAATCCGAGGATACGCCCGCGACATAGTTTTCTTGGTAATAAGTGTCCTACGACGTTTCTACCTACATCTAATTTGGCGTAATAAAGAAATATTTACAATATTATTTAGTACAGAGATGAGAGAGATACATTGAGATAATTTGTGTGTGCCAAATTTCAGTCTTGATTGAGTAGTAAACATCCAAATATCTAATAAAAACTTTCACATACAATATTACTAAGATTTTTAAGTATAAGTAGACAAACGTTTAAATGACTGCCGACCTATCGTCGGTCTATTTAAATCCGCATGATAATTATGCAGACGCGTTGCCTTCTCCCCTTCAATGGGCCATAATTACCATGTGGTGTCTGACTGGTGGACAGCCGCCAGGGCTCGTTGAACACCTCCTGGAGGAAGGGCGACTCCAGCTCCAAGTATTTGGAGACCACGTACAGACAGAACAGGTGGCGGTCGATGCCGCGGCCCGCCATCGCGTCCTGGTACCCCAGCTGGTGACGGTCGCTTGCCTTCTTGAAGAGATGCATCCTCTCCTTAACCTGAAAGAATTATGGATAAAATATTTAGTGACATGGTGTTTATGATCTTTCAAAAAGTGGTCAAACTCTCCTGCTACTTAGCATGTTGTTGATGCTAACTCATAATATTTCAGAATTTAATTCACAGTCGTTCCATTGGATAATTCGGCTGTACGCAGTGTGGCTTCTTTACCTTTTACTAATTCTATTAACATTTTTTCTTCCAGCCACGAGCTACACGGCGTTGGCGCTCACTGAGTGAATCAGCGCAATGTTTGAACGTCGTCCTTCGCTTACGTACGCTTCTGTGGGCGTGGCGTGTGCGTGTGCGTGTATAAATGCAGAATGCAACTCACGGTGGCTTGCGGGTCGTTCATGGCCCGCACCCAGGCGGCGCTCTCGTTGGTGCACGAGCGCACGGTCTCGGTGCGGCCCTCGCGGAACAGCCGCGTCATGGACGCCTCGTACGTGAGACAGAAGCGGCCGGCCGCGCGGTGGTACGACAGCTGGAGTATCAGCTGGATGAACGCGTCGGGGGACACGCGGCAGCTCTTCATGAAACCTGCACATATCAAAGTCATTATCACACGGGTTCCCAATCTAACCAAAGAATATCTAGGTAACCGAATAAGTATGAACATGACTACTCTAAATTTTACAAAGATTTATGTGAAATAAATTTTAATTTACATACAAATTACACATACAATCTAAACCTGTTTGATTATCATAAGGTAGCTATCTAATTAAAGGTAGTACTGCGTAATGCGAACTTTCTTGTATACAGGAGTAAATAATGCCACTAAGCAGTACCTTAAATCTCGTATGTGTCATTTTGGTTGAAGTTTTACGAGGCTACTTATTTAGTACAAACTACTACTCTTTACCCACGTGAGCGCGCAAAAAATACGAATGTGTGGATTGACTCACGGAGACCCAGTTTACTTTCTTCGGCGCACTAGCGCGCTGGGGCGCACACTTTGGAACCCCTACGTTATCACAGGTCCCTTCGTTGAATACATATAGATACATATCCCAAGGAGAACATTCGAAATCTTACACATACAGGCGTGATGACATGATTTTTTTACAGGATAAGAGAAGACGAGCAGGCTTGCAGGAGCGTTGCCGGCTTTTGAGATAGGAGTAGGCTCTTTTCTTGAATTAACCTTTCTTTTCTGTTTTACTTCTTGCTAAATATCAATTATAGATCAACGTGATATTTTTTTTAATTGTGCAATTTTTTTTAAACCTTTAGGTGTCCTTGGCAGACGAACAGACATACAAGAAATAGATCCATACAGAATAGATACGGGATTTTTTTCTTTTGACTTACGGAACCCTAAAATATATGAAATCATCAGGTTCAATACTGATAAAGCCCTTCTATAAGTTTATTTCATCCAAATTTCAGATATAATAGACGAAGGAATTTTAGTATCACACCGAACAAAAAGCGGAAGTTTACATTATACCTTTACAGTAAGGTGACGAAGAAAATTACATAAAGATCGGCTTACCTTTTCCGTACTTGGTGTACATTAGAATTTTAAGATCGACATCGTTAAGCAACTTCTGTGCGACGCCGTAAGATAGGTCGATGGCTTTCAACAGGTCGTCGTTTTGCAGGTCCCAGAGGAGACGAGTGGGCGGCGGCGGGGGTGAGTCCACGGGGCCTTTTGCGTTCCCATCCTCCTTGTATCTGTAGATATGAACATAATAGTCTCTCGTAGGGAATGCGAGCAATAGACCACAAACACCGTAACACGATTATTTTATATATAAAATAGGGATTTGTAATGAGTTTATTTCGCTAGTTTTCAAGTCAGGATGACCAGTGATAAATTTTATTGCTGACGTTTCATGGTGTGATATATCACGGGGCAGGTGGCAGGGTGTGCGTTGGCTTTGAATCATTTATATTCAGTATATCGGTTTCACCCGCCTAAGTTTCGATCCCTTGGAAATATCGAGATGAAACATAGATGTTGGCCGACTCTCAGACCTACCCAATCAACACACGAAATTTCACGAGAATCGGTCGAGACGTATCGGAGGAGTATGGTACCTAGATAAGATAATATTTTGAATTCAAATTAATTTACCCGTATTCTAATTCGGACCAAATGACGTGTTCCCATAAATGACCCATGACCGGAGCGTCAGCCCTGTGAACAAACAAGAACGACATTTATAACTATTTTATATATATATATAATATGCATCAATATTCAATATCAAATAGCCTTTTTCTTAGCAACATGATAGTAATTTAAAGTTATATTTCTAGGCGTTACTTAACAATAAAAACGTACAAATTGTATCATAATATGGTAGATGAGAATAAAATTAATTATCATAGCTATTGTTTAATATTGCTATTGTTGTAATAAAATGTCGAAGTATTGATTTCACATATTTCGTAATTTATTTGATACAAGTTCCTAATAGGCTAATCGAAGCTCTGATTGGACCCTATAAAACCGGCCCTCAGTATTTTACTTTTTTATTACTAAGTAATTATACAAACTAATTTGTGCATAAACTTACCATGTGTGTTCTGTGTTGAATCCAACCTACAATTAAATTATAGATATTAAATATTTTCAAGAAATAATGCATTATTTAATTATTTTTTACAATTTACATTAAAAAATACTGTTAACAGTCTGAACTAGACAGTCCTGTATTTTTATGTCAAGTGCAGTCCGGTTACAAAGTATACATATTACTAGTTGGGTTCCGCAGTTTCACCGGCGTAAATCAATAATTTCTTATATGGAGATAAATAGTATTTGTAACTTATTCCATATTATAATATCAGTGACAAATTTCAACCAAATTCGTTCAGTAGTTTTTGCATAAAACAATAACAAAAATGCCTACAAACGTTCGCAATTACAATAATGAGATTGTAGTGTACTAGCACATATTGTTCATTCTGACTCACCAATCCATTAGTACTGAAGCAAAGATTGAAGGACTTGTCAAACCAGCGATCATAGCCCTTGCCGTGCAGCAACACTCTGCCGTATTCGTCCAGTCTCGATGGATCGTTTTCATCGAACTCATATTCAATATCATCTGTGAATTTCAACAAGGATAAAATATTGTAAATTATTATGTATAGACAATACAAGAGTGTAACTCCAAAATCAATTTTAATTAAAAAACTACTAAAAATTTGTTTGAGACTTTTCTTAGTCTTCGCGTTTGTTACACATATTTTGGTTATTTTACGGGTTTTAACAACGATAAGACACTTATTAAGGTACTAGTCAAAATATATACATTTGCTTGACGTTTCTACTGGGTTACACCAGCCGTGGTCACGAGCCGCCTGCAGTCGGAACGTCGAGCAAAGGTATATGTTTTGACTAAGTAAGCGTCTTATCGTTGTTGAAACCCGTAAAGTAACCACAAACTACTAAAAAAAATAACATAATCGTAACCAGTGGCGTAGCCAAGAGTAGGCGAAGCCTGCTTCCCCGAAAAGAGGCTTCGCGAGTCCTCTATTATTATACTATATTATATGACTGCCTCGTGGTCTAGTGGTAAGCGTGTTCAACCACAGACGTGAGGTCCTGGGTTCGAATCCCGGGTCGGACCAAAAATTGTTATTGGGATTTTTCAATTTCTAATAACAGTCCGGAGTCAGGAAGTTGGCGGTGATACACCCTCGTGCCTCGGAGAGCACGTTAAGCCGTCGGTCCTGCGCCTGATCTCTCACCGGTCGTGTCGGATTGGCGTCCCATCGGAATATGAGAGTGAGGGAATAGAGAGTGCACTTGTGTCTGCGCGCACATATGTCCTGCGCATCTGGCTCATCTCTATAGAGACGGTCGCCGTAGCCGAAATCGGCTAGGACGATATTATTACTATATTACATTGATAAAATAAAAGGGCCTCGCTGATGCGACTTCGCAAATGACGACAAACGAGCAGTAGGAACCATTTTCATGACTAACAATGCCCAGAGAATTTCGCGTAAAGGCTATACGATATATGATATGATATAGATGCGTTGACCTCCTTCCTCCTTCCCTCTCCGATATACGAAAAGCAATAACACAGCTGTCACTTCACGCCGGTATTGCGTAAGCTAGAGGTACCTCCTCGGTCGCAATCTTTCACTTCTGTACCTTGTAATACTAACCTAGACAGACGTTGAAGGCGGCACGCTCGATGCAGTGCAGCGAGGTCCTGTTGTGGCCCCTGTTGAACATGGTCTGTCTGATGTGGGCCCAATGGGACCTCTCTCCCGCTGTCAACGCCGCAAGCCTCTCTTCACCCACCACGGGCGCTGTCTTGTCGTCTAGGATCTGTTGCATTTGCCTAAATGAACATGTTCATGTATGAAAT
This sequence comes from Calycopis cecrops, assembly GCA_001625245.1. Lineage (NCBI taxonomy): Eukaryota > Metazoa > Arthropoda > Insecta > Lepidoptera > Lycaenidae > Calycopis > Calycopis cecrops. The sequence continues at coordinate 59,273 of LUGF01024438.1, forward strand.
ATGTATGGCCACAATTTTTGTGAAGTGAAAACGTTGCGAGCGGGTCTGGCAGAGAAAAATATTATGAATTCTCATCAGCAACATGCATGCACAAGAAACTGGAGTTATGCCAACTAGTTGCCGCTACACGTGTGAGCTTAGAAATACAGGTAACTGTTGCTTGATAGTTATAAGTATTCACTTCTATCTGCCGTCTCTATAGCAGCCGTTTATTTTTTACAGTATCGAAGAACAAACCCCATTGTTGTGTGTACGTTACCTGTATTAATTGTACTGTAATATCTCACTCATCGCAATTTTGGCTCGTAAGTTAACAAGAAGTCAACATTAGGTCTTAGGTAGCTTGCAAGCATCATTATAAGTTCTTAAGAAAAAGGGTCTAACAGATGCAAAAATGAAAGGCTTATTCAAGTCCCCAACCCTTCAAATATGTGTTTGTTGTAATAAAACCTACTTACACTTGTATTTCGGCAGGATTTAGAAGCCTGCCGCGATGGTACACCATAACCTTGAAGTATTTGCCCTTATGGTACACGGTGACGTGGGTAGAGTCTTGATAATGCACTATCTTGTCTGTCTCAATGCCGGGTACTCGTACCGTGTTGAATAGCCGTTCGTACTGCGACGAGCATAGAGGCACCATGCTTTGGAGCATTATCTAAAAGTAATTTCATGTATTAATTCTCGCATGGACTTATTTTTAAGGCTTATCAAAAACGATAGTTGCTATTTGGACACAGGGAAAAGCGCCGTTATTCGCATTATGTTGGCACTGGTGTGAATATGCGACAGTTGGTTTTTGGACGCAGGGAAACGCGCCGTTATTCGCATTATGTTGGCACTGGTGTGAATATGCGACAGTTGGTTTTTGGACGCAGGGAAAAGCGACGTTATTCGCATTACGTTGGCACTGGTGTGAATATGAGACAGTTGGTTTTTGGACGCAGGGAAAAGCGCCGTTATTCGCATTATGTTGGCACTGGTGTGAATATGCGACAGTTGGTTTTTGGACGCAGGGAAACGCGCCGCTATTCGCATTATGTTGGCACTGGTGTGAATATGCGACAGTTGGTTTTTGGACGCAGGGAAACGCGCCGTTATTCGCATTATGTTGGCACTGGTGTGAATATGCGACAGTTGGTTTTTGGACGCAGGGAAACGCGCCGTTATTCGCATTATGTTGGCACTGGTGTGAATAATTCTCTTCATTCAAACACACCTGTTTCTTGACACCATCTTTGGATAGTACCCAAAGAACCTGCATTTTTTGCTGTTTGTGTTTAATTGGGAAAGAAATAGCTTTTTACTATTTCTTTCCTTCTGTCTTCTCCAGGGGCACTGATTTGAAGATGTGTTGTTGTTTGTCGTACTCACCGGTTCCAACTCTTGTCTCTCGATCAGCCGGCGGAACTTGAGGCACAGATGGACGAGGGTTCCGGCGCGCGCCGCCTGCACCGAGGTGAGTCGCATCAGAGTATCGGTTCCGTAGAAGTTGGAGTTGACCATCAGAGGGGACCTGCCTCGCAGGTACACGTACTCCTCCCACCAGTCGGACACGTAGTTGCTTGACCACCTGATTAAATTTTAGAAATTATCTAGGTATTTATTTTTCAAAAAAAAAATCTTTATCTTTTTTATGGTATATGAGGGCCACTGAGCAGCAAAAATGGCTCCCATTTTTATGACCCCCGCCGCCCATAGACATCCGCATAGAGCTTCTATAGATGCGTTGCCCTCTTTCGTCCTCCCTCCTTCATGGGCCACTGACTACTTAACAAACGCGACGTCACAGCTGTCGCTATGTCAATCTTGTGTAAGCGAGAAGTACCTCACCGGTCGTGCCCGCCCAATTCAGCTGCATGCAAGCATGCAGTGTGCACATGCACTACTTCTTACAATAAAAATAAATTATCTATTTATTTTTCCAATAACCATCATTTCGTATGACTTTGCCTAGGATCCTATATTACATCTGGACTTCGAACCGATGAAGTTCGAACAAACCATGGAAACAACTGAGCGGAAAAATCAAATGAAATCTTCATATATAGCATCAGGAGAGGGAAACAAAAAAATGTGAGTTCGCTTTATCAACCTGCAGTATAGCACTGGAAAGTGGCTCGAGAAGTAGCACACTACTAAAACTTCTATTTATATTATTTTTTTATTTTTATATTAATATTGAAAGGGACAAAGGATCTATATATATAAAACTCAAACGTGACATAGCCATCTATCAACGTACAGCCCAAACCACTGGACGGATCAAGCTGAAATTTGGCATCCAGGTAGATGTTACGACGTAGGCATCCGCTAAGAAAGGATTTTTAGAAACTCAACCCCTAAGGGGGTGAAATGGGGTGTTGAAGTTTATATGGGTTTCTTCGAAAATGAACGCGGGTGAAACCGCGGGGCACAGCTAGTATACTATATAACTTTGTTTGTTGGTAATTAATAACACTATGCAGGAGTAACAAGGGCAAAGAATTTTATATTTCAAGCCATGCTTACCGCTCTGCCACGGACACAGCGGTGCGAATTGCGGCGCGGCGAGCGGCGAGGTGAGCGGCAAGACGTGACATACAAAATGTATGCGCCATGCTACGGCCACAGCGGCGCGATTTGCGGCGCGGCGAGCGGCGAGGCAATACTCGACGCGCGAGTGAGAGAGAGACAGACGATCCGCTCACCGCGTCGCAATTCGCACCGCTGTGTCCGTGGCCAGGCCGTTACGGTTTCACCCGGGAAAATCTAGGGCTTAACGCTTTAGCGTCTGTTTAGACTGGGCACGAGTCGATATAGTAATATACACAGATTGAACTTACCATGACTTAAGAACAAGGTATCTCTGTAGCTTCACCGCGATTGACTTTTCAAATTCATCAGCTAACCGCACCACCCTTTCGTATTTCTCGTCGTCCAACAAAGGCCGTACACTTAACAAATACTGAAAGTAATATTGTTTTAAATTTATTTATTTTTTTCTCACACGCGCTACTTTTAGCATCGGCGATCGGCGATTTTGTGACTGTATCGCGATTTAGCGACTCTCGCATACGTAAAACTCGCAGTCGCTTCGTGACTAAGGCGCAGCGCAAACGACACACTTTTTGTGCGATCGAGTCTGCGGCGCTCAAAAAGTCTGCATGGCGCGCAAAAAGTCGGTCGCGGATTTTTCACAGACTCAACGCACACGACGCACATCTTCGGTCATTCTGTCGGCAGGGCTGTAGGGACGTAGACGCTATGGAAATCGTGCAGAGATCGCGAAGTATTATTTTGTACATAAGGTTCAGAGATAAAAGAAGAAAAAGAAAATTTTGGGTACATCCTTTGCCGACTAAAGTGTGCGCCGTCTGCGTTAGCGCGCGTTGAAGCAAACGTTAAATTTTTTTCACACACTTTGCGGTCTGCCCGTATTACACGGATTTTATGTGCGCCGGACTTTTTGCGCGTTGTGTGCGTTACTGCATTTATTTGCATAGGTTCTATTTTCACAGACTAAAAAGTGCGTCACGAATAGGCGTCGTCTGCGCTGCGCCTAAATCGCCGCGTCCTGCGTTTCTAAGTCTGCGCTGGGGAGCACCTCGTCGCTGCATTCAGCTTCTAAAAAGCGTCTAAATCGCCGAGCGCCTCCGCTAAAAGTATCGTTGTGTGCTGTCTCCTTAAGGCCCTAAGTAAAAAAGTACGTTGCGTCATGTATATTTCTTACCCTTTTCATGGTGTCCTTGACGCTTGGTAACGGAAGCCTCGGCAGTGACCCTTGGAAACTGTACAATCTGGGTTTGTTCCACCCAGACAGAACTCTCACCACACTCGCCCATAGCAATGTCTGTCTGGAAATCTTCGAGCCAGGCGCCCTTGACTCGTACATCCAGCCCTATAAAACAATATACTTTATTATTAATAATAAACTAAATAATAATAAGTGCTCCGGGAATTGTTTGCCATGTACATCTACGATAAATACGACTTTCCGACTGAGAAAAGAGAACAAATAAGTATAGCGGTGCCCTATCTGGTTCTCTCTACTACCTCACGCGCAATAAATAAGGACACATTGCGGCCACTTTCTGTTTTTTTTATATCTACTGACGAATGCGCAGAAGAGTTCAACTTAAGAACTCGTAAATCTATATATTACCTAAATTGGAATACATTAAAGAGAATAATTAAAATAAACGAAATATAGAACGACAATTCGAAGTCGAGGGGCATATTATGGCAGCGTGGATCTCGTGCTATTTAATACATATAATTTCGTATCTAATCATGTAAATGTAACTATCTATTCTAAATTTAACTGCTGTTTTACACTAACTACACTAATAAAATCATATTAAATTACAATCATGGCCATGGAGCATGGAGCTTCAGGGATCCACAGATTTTATGTATTTGTACTCTAAAGTGATAGGTGATACATGTGGCTATCTTTCTATGCTTATTGTAATTTACAATGAAAACTACACCAATTCTCAATTATGTTTTATGAATGCGAGACACATACCGTAAACTCATCACTTATTGTGTCGACTTGCCGCTCAAGCCTGCGTGAATATGATTAGTTAGAATTTCAAAACCTTGTGTACCAATATTTCTGGCAGCGTTTATGACATAGACCATGGTGAGTCGGTTTTTTTTTCATGTGTAAGCTGTCTTAACAGCTCGTAACAGCTTCGTAACAGCTTTACGAATGTGAAAAGGTACATAGGCTCTAGGCCTGGACTTTCCGTTGAAAGTGCTCAAAGAGACGGCACGGATTGATACCTATTAAAAGGCCAGCATCAAATAGTTACTAGAAACATTAATAGTAACTTATAGCAGTTAATATGGTATGGATAGAAATTCACCTCGCAGTCTGATGTACCTGATGTAAGTTTTTTATATCCTGACTAATGTCGAACTGGGTTTGGTTACTAGAGAAAGTATTATGACTTATTTTGTATGGAGTTTATGTAAAATGTGGCCTAGTGTATAAATAGATATGGTATTGAAAACAAACGTTAGCCAACACCAAAAATATCAATACCTATATAATAGACTTAGTTGGATACAATCAAATGACCTCCATTTTTGTTAAATCTCCCTATCGGCGCCCTAAATTTATTTCTTATTCAAATGAGTGTGGCTGTGTATATAAATATAGAATAGTTCATTACGCAACGAGGGCAGGAGAGTAAGAAACTCTTAGATCTTATTCGCGTCGTTCGACAAACGTATTGTGATTTTAAGTATTATTACTTAACAAACGAGGTGCGTATACTATTTTTCAATCTGACATAGGCGGACAACAAAATTTTCGTTGAGCTCAGCGAGATTTGGAAAGTTGATGTTTTCACCACAGAAAGAGGGGAGAAAAAAATATCCCTTAATCCAATTGATATTTATGTAACACATGCCTATCAACGGCATTCTTAGGAGTTTAAATATACAAAATAATAATCTTAAGATTAGAAGAACATTGCAAAAGATAAAAAAGTATATTAATAATATTAGACATAATTGCTTTGATTAAACTGTTATCACTGACATAATATTGCTTTAGGGGACATGAATAATCGTTTGAAATATTATAATCAGTATAGATAAAGTCACATCCTGGTGCAATTACTGGGTTTCGCGCCGGCAGAGATTACGTCTAGTAGTTTCTACCTAACAAATAGATAAGCCAGTTGACACTCGGGCGAATTAAATATATCGTCTGTTATTACATATTTAAAATGGAATAAATAGAACAGACATAATAGACATAAGTTTAATCAAACAGATGTAACATGAAACATACAAAAAAAATAAGTAGAACAGACAAAAGAAAATCAAAAACAATTTATATGTTGAAAGTTGAGGAAAAACATCACCAATCTTTGTTAAGTTTGGGGTATCTTAGAATACACTGGCTTCATTACGAAAATCTTTGACTAACAGAAATTTACACTATTCGGGCGTGATATAAGCTATATACTATCTGCCGCTCCTTGCTGAACGGAGCAGAGGTGAATGTAATTCTAAACAATTCCATTGAACCTGATGAAACTCAATGCATAGTAAGAATTACAATACATAACACGGGTGGGCTAGATATTTATAAGCAAATGTTCAGTATTTAGATTTTATTGTTGAATTGATGGTCAGTATCTATACGTGTATAAAAATCCGATATGACAATATCAGCTGGATGTTTTTGTTACATTTTATATGACATTAATTTCAGGTTGTTTCTTACACGTGCTCCTGAGGAAAGGGACGGAAGGATAAGAAAGTGATCCTACATTTGTTACCTACAGGTTTCCTGTCTTTTTGAGGAACGGAGACTTAAAAACAGAGGAGAGTCTTACCTTGTACATGAGCAGAATTTTGAGAAGATAACGCATAAAGAATATAACTGAGAGCCATAGCGTCAGCGCTGCTAGCAAACACGATACGATTTGCCAAAATATTGAGGAACTGAAAGAAAAAATAAATAAAATCAACTAAGCTATGAATCAACAAATTACGTAGGTCAAACTTTATTTTAAAAGCAGAAAATATTTGTGTACCTGAGACAGCATATGCATTTAGCAACACGTAAATTAAGTCTATACAGGATTATTTTTAAAACTACCAGCAAAAAGATTTTAGGTTATAGATATCTATATACCCAGTAACTTTTGCTCTATGACTTTGTGTTTTTTTAATACAAAAATGAATAACAGGTAATTTAAAAATCCGCTTGAATGATATAAACTCTACTCGAATGCCAGACTGAACTTGCACCTATTAACATAGGCCTACAAATATACAAAAATGAAAAATTATATCAAATTTGTGTTCCAGTTTTATCTTAAGTCATAGAACTATCTGCGAGACCTGAGAGACCTAAGAGCCACCAGGTGTTTTAAAAAAATCAGACGTATATATAACCTCCTCCTTTTTGAATTAGTAGGATTCTAACTTTGTATAATCTTGGGTAGATGTCTTATTGCTATAACGCGTTCGAAACACGCTTACAAGCAATTTCTAATTGCTGTAAATTTTCTCCCAGTCATTTTACTAGAGCAAAGTCAATAGAATTTAGGTGTGTCGAAATTGCGTCAAAATCTTAAGTTCAGGTACAAAAGCATTCCAAACGATATATTGCATTATGTTAACGCAAATTACTGTATTGCGGCATATTTTAAGCGCGCATTAATGACTCTTCAGTTTTGGGAGTGTGTCAGTGTATTTTCTTTGACTTTCTAATGACGTAGCTGCTTTTCGCTCATAGTGATCTTTTGGATGGACTAAGAAAATAGACGATCTAGGTACTTTCGGCAGTCTCGGTGGAATTCGAGTAACAGAGGCTCAGCAATCGCTGGCGACGCTACGTATTACGTACGTATATTTATAAAAACGTTGGTTTACATTCATAACCTTATATTCCAAGAAAGTTATTTCCTATTTAATTATTTATATAAAATATATAACGTATTACATACTCGCACACCCACCTACCAAGGTTCATTTGGGTCGTTTAGATAAGGTATACCAGACATTTCTTTCTACACGAGATAAAGTAATCGAACATTCTAATCTTATCTCAAATATATGCGTAGAATAATGTGATTTGAGTTATTACCTATACTGAAAATTTCACGCCTATATTCTACATCGCCTACCAATATCCTACATTTGACAAAGTTTATTTTCTTTGGGAAACATACAGCATCTTTAAATGTAGACTAGTTAACACTAATAAATGTTTTACCTATGGCGTATGTAGCACTTCTGTAAAGTGGTTCATTTGAAGAACCTAGCAGACTATTGAATATTTACCCGAAATTTAATTTGTTTTTCTAATAGTGTTCTTCTTCATCTATATCTATATTTTTCCAAGTGAAATCTTGAGGGGTATTAGGAAAGAGAAACAAATTCTGAGTTCGAGGCAACATACTGCGTGGTAGAGGCAAGCGGAGTCGTCTAACTCACAACGATAGGTTAACTCGACCGTAGCGCCACAGAGCAATGAGTCGTGTATGTATTACTAAACATAGGTCATTATAAGTTAGTCAGTTTTTACTTTTATAGAAGTAGTCCCAGCTTTAGTTTTTCTTTTTTGACGCAGGGAAAATGCTTTTAGGCACCGTCCAACCGGCTCTGGGCGAGCCGGAAGGATGAGTCGGACTCGGTACGGGGCCCCTACACACTAAAAACCACTGCGAGAGTCTTCGGCCGCTGTGTTGGAGTACCCCGGATCTGTCAGCAACAGGGCACTCCAGCGACTGGCCGGTCACAGGTGACCGGTCTTCATCACGAAAAGGGGTCGCTCCGGCTAGTCAAAGTTTGAGTTTATTTTAATGCTGTACGACCATCAAATAGGTGAAACACGAAGGGCAGTATGCGTTAATTGTTATTTTCGTATCCTATGTCCGGTAGCGGACGGTTAAGGGTGTGTGACTATGATTACAGTAGAAACTTACCCTGGCAAAATGGTGCAAGTTTTCTGCACCAGTCCAAACGGTATATGAAAGCCAGCAAAATGAAATACAACAAGCATCGCCCAGACAAAGTAGAGAGATTGTAGATGACCCGGATAAACGCCATTATTAACGCTGTTCTGTAAAATACATGTCCCCAATAAATGCGTGTACCAAAGAATACATATTACAATAAAGAGGCGTAAAGTGACAGAATTGCTGAGGCGTATCGTACGGTGTGTAAGTAGCTGATGGTCTATGGAAAGGGGGAGGCGGAAGGAAGACAACATCTGTCGGATCACTCATCATCATCTCAGCGGATGTCTATGGGCGTCAGTAGTTAAGAAATGGCTGCATTTTCTCGTTTGCTCTTCTGTACTATAAAGAAAAAAACAAAGAATATTGTGTAAAAATAATATTGTAACAGGACAGATAATAGTAAACTTTTATGTGCGGCGATTAGGATAAATGTAGGCCAAGTCAACCTTAGTAGATAGAAGAGAGCGCATGTCGGCTTTTACGGCACACTTATTCTCCAGGACCTCCCTAACTCAGGCATGCCTAAAAGCATTCCTCAGCAAGATAAAAAGGCCAAATTATCCGAGCGGCACCTGTAGGCAGTCTATACATTTTTATGAAATACCGCAGGCTCTATATTGCTTGCGTGCCTAGACAGTCGCCAGATCGGTGTGATGGTTACCGGCATTGATTGCAGCCTTATGGCATGGTCTTACATCTTGGCAATAGAATAAGAAGTTTTGGTTGCAGATCATGGCGACAGAATCATCCGTAGACGATAGTTGCAGCACTTGTAGAGTTCTATTGTAGCACGACACCACTTGCCACATCGACCGCACTCGGAACACAAGCTAAGAAAAGCTGTTGCAGTTCGACAGACACTTTTCTGTTTATGATTTTCCAAACAGTAATATATATAGTCTAACAGTGGCCGTCTTCCAGCTGATGATGATGATTATGATGATGAAGCAGTCTATGGTCGAGTTCTGCCATTTCTATTTCTATATCACGACGATATTAACATCGCATTTATGCTCTGTTTTCCCATTATACAGAAATGCACTAAGTACATCTCGGTAGTAATTTTTAAAATACTTAGTGAGACTAAGTATTTTAAATACTAAGTTACTAGTTTCCTCTAAAGTAATCATCTGAAAATGCTAACTCGTAAGTTTATCAAAAATAATCAAAGAGTAATTACCCTGAATCTTGCTAGACGCTTCTTCCATGATCTAAGACCGGACTCCCACACGAGGTACAGAACCTCTCGGTCAAAGTTCACATCCCATCCGTCGTGGGTGATTGCGAAAGAGAAGGCAACCGCAGAGTGCGCTTCTGCCATATTGGTTCACAGCCTGTAAAGCGACATTCAATTTAAAACACAAGCAATCTTGATCTTCTGCGTGTCATGACAGCAAAATAGCTAGGCTTCAACCCTAGCTACTGTGAAGTACATATGTCGGAATTCTAAAATATCTAAACTTATATTATATTCGAAAATTAACCAAAAATATTTTTTACACTAATAACTAGCAAATAGCGCAACAGCAAGTTACTATATTATAACACATTTATATAATATATTTAAAATACTGTAACGTAGGTAAAGGAACTATTTGGCAGAAGCCAAATAAAAACTCTGAAAGAGTATAGTTTTTAATAAAAATATAAATATTCAAATTCTTATAAAAAGAGAATGTCGAATCTCTGCCTTTGACAGACGTAGGATTTTTTCAGTGGGATTTTAAGTTTGGGTTTCGCACTGGAAAGGTGGGAACAACATTATGTAATTGGGGTCACTAATCATAATTGTATTGTAATTTATTGCAATAAACGTGTTTCTCACTTACGTGTTTCCCTCATAGTATCAAAGTAATATCAAAAAGTATTGTGTAAGCCAGATCGGCATAGAAAAGGGAAGTAATCAAGATAGTAAACCCAGCTCCCTCTACCGAGCTACGCCAACCCAAGACATCTGGAGCTGAGGGTTTACAATATTATGTTAAAGCGAACACATAAAGATATTCAATTCAATACATTAAAAAAATGATAAAAAGAAATCAATTTTTGAATAAAGAAGTGAATGTTGATGATGATGATAATGTATTCTGACCGTTTCATCGCATAATATTACATTGAACAGTACATATTCCATTAAATATATTATTTACTCACAGTAGCAGCACAATTGTAAGCAGAATTGGGTATTCGCATATACCTAATACTGAGTGTTCTATTTTTATTATCAACAAGGTCACCGGCTGTTTACAATGCAGGGCCAATGTCGTGACCTGTCGGAAGTGCTCAATTTGACGACGGATTAGAGGAACAGGGGGCCTAGACACGTGGTCTACAAATGCCAAGGCGTTTCTATAGTATCGCAATATTTTTTTAGCAAACAAAAATTCTAATCGGATGGCAATTCCATAAACATCTCCAACTTCAGGATATGTTAAGAAAACTCGCAATACACTTGAAGCAAGCTAATATAAGCCTTCGCTGCACCCTAGTATTAATAAGTAAACAAGAAGTACCTTCCTGGTCATAGATTCAGTAAGACCTGTATGGTGTTATGACTTTTGATAAATTAAAATAGATAAATTGATCTGCTTGTTTGCCTCCTATGCTATAGAAAAAAAATAACTAATAGATGCTTACAAATTTCTTATAATAGTTTTCACCAGTTTCTGTAAGGCCATATCTAATTACTCACTCATTTTTAAATACAAAGCTTGCAACAGACGGATTTGACTTTTAAGAAGCAAAAGTTAAGCCAATTTATACACATTCAAAGGCTAAAGAGAACACAGTTATAAATTTATAGTTATATTAAATAATGTTTACAAATTAAATTTTAGGTTTGAAAAAATCTGAATATAAGAGGTTATTGGTAAGTTAATATTGCTCTATAATACACTTTTTATGAAAAAATTAATATTTTAATAGTAGAGCTGTAGCAGTTTACAGAAATATTTATATGTAAAAAATAAAAAATAAGAAACTTAGTTAATAAATGCAATATTTAATTTATTTTTTTTAATGCGATATTCAAGTCTCTCAAAATAGCCTGCTTTCTCTTTACTTATATTAGTGTATGTAAAAAAATGTGATAGATCACGTCACACTTATTAACCGTCTATGTTGCTACAGATTCAATATTTGGTATCTTCAGCAAATAATTTGTCATTTTAAATCAATCCAATCAATTTCATGATTTTCATTTAATGATTTCCTTCACTTCCTTTTCACATCTGCATATATAGATGTTGCCCTATTTTACTTTGACTATTTTCACAATTATTATGAAGTACATATACAAAAATAATAAAAAAAAAAGATGATTATACTTAGCACTGAAAATTATAAGCACTTGAAATCTTAATACTTTGCATAAGAATACCATAAATTTAAAACATTTTAAATTTCATTGTTTAGAGATTCTCATAGAATCTCAATCTCAAAAGCAGATTAATATTGTAGCAACAAATGCAATTAATTTTAATTTATAATCTAGAATTTTAACATCTTTTGTTTATGTGGCTTATAATTTTTAGAGAGACTTCAAAGGAATCATAATGTACATAATAATACCATGCAGTGTTGTAACATTGATAAGCTTTTGTTTTGTGTTTTTGATAATTTATTAGAAGTCAGAAAAATCGCCAAGCATCTTTATTAGGCCAGCTAAGCATTTTTTCCAAAAGGACAAAGATTTATACTAGTTGTGCCTCCAGGTATGAGCCGGGAAAAGATGTCCAAAAGGAATCAAAGCAAGTGAATGCCAAGCTTCATCCCAATCCCTTTAGTAGTTATATATTTCTATACAAAAATATACAATACATACAATTGCATTTATAATTTTATTATAATTATTAATTACGAATATATTTAATTACTTTATTGATTTCTAAGTCCATGTGAAGTTTCTGACCACTAAGTTGTGCGTTCCAGGTTATACTAACAAATAAAAAAAAAAACTCAACCGGGAGTCGACTTCGCGACCACTGCCATGTGCCTCAACCCACTACAAGATTTTCAATAAAAATATAACAAAAAAATAAATTACTGTTATGAGAAAAGACAGTCGTGATAGTATTCATATTAAATTCGCCTACGCTAGTGTGTAAATACATAATAATATGACATTCGCTACACCGCACGCACACATCGCAAAAGTAGACGATCAAAGTCTAAACTCGGAACGTGACGTTTACTAGTATTTTCCTTTAGTAACAAGATATTCTTATTGTAAAGAAAGATGGAAATTAAACCTTTTTATTAATTGGCTCAAATAATTAAAAATATATTGAATTGTCGGTTTAACTAATAACCAAAAATATAGGTATGCGTTAGGAAAGAAAAGCTTGCTAAAAAGATTACGAAGTATTCTGTTAGCTTTTATAAATATTTCTTACCTTCAAAGTTGTTACAAATTCCGAAGAAAGCACCCACGACAGCAGTACTGTTGTCTTTATAAGTAGGTAGATAGTAGATACCGCAAATAACAGTACACAGTAAGTTTTAAAACATCACTCCATTTTATAGAATTGTATAGGTATTTCAAATAATAGAGAAATTAAAAAGAAAGATTTTAATAAATTTTATTCCAAACTATATAGACCGTATTTCGTAGGTCGCACATATACCCGTAATGCACATCACAAAATTTAAAATAAGATCAATGAATTTAATGATGTACCTAGCGAATACGACACGACCTTGTCGTTCTAAAGTTGTAAATACAAAAAAAAATGTATAAAGCTTGACAACTAGTCAAATATTATAATATCAATGCTGCCAGAATAAAAAACCGTTGCGAAATGTTCTATTTTCACGTAGACAGAGAATACAATGTCTACGTATTTTCACGTATTTTCACATCTAGATTTTTTTATAAATTTGTTAAACTTCAATGTTATTTTATATCCATTATAAGTAAAAATAATATCATAGTGTCCATATCATAAACACGAAAAACAGTTCTAGTCCAAAAACGACAACAAATATTGTTTTAAAAATTAAATATTTTTTTTGAAAAAATATTGTTTAGACTTGCTTCAAATGAAACTTTTGTGTGAATAGTTTGTGCTCTCTTTGCTTTCTACGCTCTTATTTGACTCTTATTTCATCGAGATTGGTTTTTGTTATGTAATTTTTTATTTTTCTAAAATTAAAATCGAATACTACTGACTAAAACCATTTATTTACGTATTGCGTCAACTATTTAATTGCATTTTTTTTCCACAACACTTATATTTTTTTTTAACATAGCAATATACAAAATGAATATAGGAATAACAGTGACGCCATCTGTCGAAAATTTGTAGTACCAATGTCCAACCAACCCTGGTCCCTGGCTCGAAGTTGATCATTGCGTTTCTCAGTTTCAAACAAGTCACGGCAATTTTAAAAGCAAAATTTTTAGTTTTATGCTGGTACCGTCACCCCTCTGTGATTGCTCAATAGAAGGCGACGAACATGAACAAACCGCATATCACATCATAAGGTAGTGCAGTCTTTGGCAAGCTGAGAGAAATGTAATGCTAGATAACATTCGTAGTGTTACCGATGTAGTCTATTATAGTGACCTCGTGGTCAATTTCGAGCGTTCAAACAATTTTGTCATAAATATTATTTGCAGCAAATAAATATAACCCAATCATATTAATACCCCTGTTAACAAAGAAGTTTCCATATCAATCCATTTATTTATATTTCTGTGGTGCATAGTAGCCGGGCTTCACCTGGCTACTCTCTCTACTTCTTGGCTTATTTAAGTCATTGCAATCTTGTACTGTCTCCCGCTTTGATTATGGAGGTAAATTGGAATTACTTCCTACTTTCTTCTGATTAAATTCGATGCGGATCCCAAGATGATTTAGCTTTTCCCTCGGGCTCCCTGCGATCATATCAAAGGGTCAAGTGTGGTTGCTGCTGTTAATCCTGGCGACACAGGAGTAGCAGCGGTGGGTACGAGTGGTGGGCTAAAGCCTGATAAAAAACAATGTACAGAGTTAAAGGGAGTAATCTCCTTTGTTTAGTATAAGGGTGTGTGTGTGTACAGGAGAATTCTTCCTTTCATTTTGATCCCATGTTCCTCAAAGAAAACTATTCAGTTCCTTTACTCATCATATTCCTGAGTTTTGTGTGACCTTGACTTTGTAACATAGACCTTTTAAAAAAATCGGTTGTCTGTAAAGTCGGTTTACTGTAGTTTCCTCTGTCTACGCTGACGATAGTTGAACGTGACAACGTCTTATGAAAATGCTGATAGAATAGCATTTTTCAAAAGAAAATTTTAATTTCATTTGTTTAATAGATTTGTTTGTTTAGAGAAGGAGGTAATTGGAAATCACATTTTAAATCATAGCTACGCTCGATAATTATTTAGATTAAATAGTAAAGCCATCG
>LUGF01024438.1:77886-88701 GCA_001625245.1 Calycopis cecrops
ATATATGCATTCAATTTGTTGTAACCACCAAAAAATCCGGTGTTTTGCTATTTTTTTTAACTTACAGCAATTTAGTGGCGATATTAAAAATCTTTTACCACTTACGCAGTCTGGTTTTATGACTTTGACTTTTACTTACAGCGTTCTTGAGGTCAGTGAATTTCACAGTGAAATTACTTACAGCATTTTAAAGGAATGTACATATTATGATTATGTGTTAATTACAGCATTTTCGCAGCATTGTGATCAACTCGTTAAAATGTTCGTTCGTTCGTAAAAATTTCGTTCTTGCAGTTGAATTAAATTCAATGTGACTATAATATTAACAGCATTTTATTTACACCCATCTGTGTCCTCTACAGGCTTCTAAGACAATTCATTATGTCAACTTCAATTTAAAAATTAACATAAGGCATTATGATGATCTTAATTTATTATTATTTGACGTTTACAGCATTTTAAGGGTTACAAAATGACCGGAATCTTCTCTCACCATAGAGATTCGATACTTATAAACGTCATTTTTTCATTCCCTAAATTGAAAATGAATTGCTGTAAGTAATGAAACACCTACTTCCGCAAATTTTAGTAACATACAGATATTTTCAGTGTATTAGTAATGTTATAAGTTGTTCACGTACCAAAAATCATGTGTTTATTGCTTGTATTATCAGAGTTATGATTTTTTTTTCAATTTTAAAAAAGTTTTTTGGCTTTTTCTCAGAATGTCACTTTTCTACTTACAGCAAATACGTTTTCTGTCGTCGATATATATATATATATATATCATTTATATATAAAATAAAATATATAAAATATACACATATAAAATAAAATATATATTACTTATGGAAGAAACAGATTTACAATTTAAAGTCTTTCTTTGTACATAAAGCTCAAACAAGTAATATACATAAGGCTATAACACAGAACGACAAGGGATACACCCCACTCAACCTTATTGACAACCAACTTTTAGAGAACCCAAGAAACATAGACCCACAGATAAAGAAAACTGAAGACTGGAAGAAGAAAACATTACACGGAAGACACCCTTATGACCTACAACAACCCCACATAGATACTAATGCCTCAAACATTTGGTTAAAAACCGGAGAGCTTTTTGCAGAAACAGAAGGCTTTATAATAGCAATACAGGACCAAGTTATCAACACTAAAAACTACAGAAAATTTATAATCAAGGACCCAACAGTTACAAACGATAAATGTTGCAGATGCCACACGCAACCTGAAACCATCCAACACATTACCGGAGCATGCACAAGCCTCACACAGACTGACTATACTCACAGACATAACCAACTAGCAAACATCATACATCAAAAACTAGCACTTAAACATGAACTCATACAAGAAACAGACATACCATACTACAAATACCACAGACAATCCTAGACAACAAATCACACAAACTCTACTACGACCGCGCTATACTCACTGATACAACCATACACCACAATAGACCGGATATTACTTTACAAGACAAAATAAACAAAGTCACTTATCTCATAGATATTGCAGTCCCTAACACCCATAACATACAAAAAACAATAACCGAAAAAATAAATAAATACGCTGACCTTAGAGAAGAAATAATTAGAATTTGGAAACAAAATAAAGTTTATGTGATCCCCATAGTGATATCTACAACCGGGGTCGTCCCTAAAGCTATCCACCAAAGTATGAATACAATAGACTTACACAATAAAATAATACATATTCTACAAAAAGCCGCGATACTGAACACATGCAGAATAGTGAGGAAGTTCATGCAATTACCTGAAAGCGACCATCCCACCACCACACACTAGTAGGTACCTACTGCATTTACTTGGCTATGGCCCGTAGATGTAGAAAGTAACCAGCATTATGCTGAGCAATGAAAAATTTAAAATATAATAATAATAATAAGCCTTTTTTATTTCTACTCTTATAAATATTTACAATGTTGTATTAAAATATATGTGTTAGTTGTGTTAATGTTTCTCTTATTCTAGTTAGTAGGGTTAGTTGTTTGGGTATCCGTTGGACATGTAGTCCCATGTCGGGTAAAGGCCTCCTCCATCCGCTTCCAATGCATTCGATCTTTGGCAAGGTTCAGCCAGTTTGTGCCCCCAGTCTGGACTATGTCGTCAGCCCATCGTTTATATGGTCTTCCAACCTTTCTTTTATCTAGCGGTCCTTTCCAGCTTGTGGTTTTTATTGTCCATCTATTGTCAGTGAGTCTTGCGATATGTCCTGCCCATCGCCACTTTAGTGCTAATGCTTGTGTTAGAGCATCTGTCAGTTTTGTCTTTTTTCTGATTTTACTACTTCTAACCTTGTGAATTTTTCTTATTAGCAACATACTCCTCTCCATTGCTCTTTGGGTGGTTATAATTTTTTGATTGGTTCTGTTGGTGTGAACCCATGTTTGGCAGCCATATAATAGGCTAGGCAATATGCAAGTGTCCATTACAACTTTCTTGAGATTTAGGGAGTAGTGACCTTTTAATATTTCTTTTAGTGACCAATATTTTTGCCTGGTGATGTTTACTCTTCTGTTCACTTCTTCTTTGTTCGTATTACTGAGTGTAACTTGTCTTCCTAGGTATGTAAAGCTTTTTACGTACTCTATGCGATTTCTTTCGACCCATATTGGTTTTTCGTAACTATTCGTCATTACTCTAGTCTTGTTTGCACAAAACCCAAAGACAAATTCATAAGAAAGGAACTCAGCGAATTGTTCAAGATTACAAACAAATCTATTAATCAAGACTACAAAAAACATAGACAAGACATAATAACAAGAAACTTTAAAAATTATAGAAGCACCAATAGAGCTTTTAAAGACCTGAAACTACAAAAAACATGGATACAGAAGTTGGAATATAAAACAAAGGAAACAAAAACGAGAAAAGATATTTTAAATCACGCTACAAACTTTTACAGGGAAATGTACAAGAAAAAGATACAAAATGAGGAACTACAAACACAAGACCATGGCGACTCCAGAACAACAATTATGCCAATAACTGAAAAAGAAGTGTATGACTACATTAGAAAGTTAAAAGACGAGAAAAGCCCAGGACCCGACGGTATAACCAACGAAGCCATCAAACTAGGGGCACCTGTTGTGCTCCACCACCTCACCATGCTCTTCAACATGATATTAGATGCTGAAATGTTACCACAACAATGTTGTGGTAACATTTCAGCATGCATGTGTGGAAGTGGGAGGAGAAAGGGGGGCAGCGCATCTGTATAGTCTCTATGCAGATGTCTATGGGCGTCGGTAGTCATGAAAATGGCTACAACTGCTCGTTTGCCCCCCTATACCATTAAAAAAAAAAAAAAAAAAAATAATGCATGCAGCTGTGTACATCAGAAATAACAGTAATTTATAAAAAAGGAAATCCATTAGACATAGGAAAGTACAGGCCAATAAGTTTGATGGCAAGTATGTCCTTACAAATTATTCGCTTCTATTATCCTAAGCAGAATATCACCTACAATTGATGGCTCACAACCATCAGAACAAGCAGGGTTTCGTTCAGATTTTAGCACAACCGACCACCTACAGGCACTAGAACAAACTATGGAGAAGCACAAAGAATTCAATAAACCTCTTTATCTAACTTTTATCGACTACAGCAAGGCTTTCGACACAATAAGTCACAATTCAATCTGGGAAGCACTCAATCACATCACATCAATTCTCCAATGTCGATAGAAAATATATAAGCATTCTGAAAAACATATATGCCAACAGCACTAGTAAAGTTAGACTAGAAACAAGAGGTGATTCAATCAAGATTCAACGGGCGTAAGACAAGGAGATCCCATCTCACCTAAGCTCTTCATAGCTGTTTTGGAAAGCATCTTTCAGAAACTAGACTGGACTCAAAAAGGTATTAAAATAGGCAAGAGATACCTAAACCATTTAAGATTCGCAGACGACATAGTTATACTGGCCGAAACACCAAACACACTAGAGGAAATGATATGCTCATTAGCCAAGGAAAGCTCCAGGATATGTTTAGAAATGAATGCAAACAAGACTAGAAGTACAGTAATACCCATACCCTACTTATAACTTACGAGAATTCGAGTTCAAGGTCAAGCCACGGCGTTTGTTTTTGGCTCCGGAGAAAGCAATGTGATCAAAGACATTGTTGTCATAGACAACTAAATTTAGTTCAAGGACTGCTGGAATCACACAATGAGGAGCTTTACAATTGATGAGCTCATGACATTGCCTGAACGCGAGGAAGACATTGAGACTCTTATTCTGTGGACTCAGTTCAATTAGAAGATCAAATGTCATTTGGAAACCTGACAGAATCCCTCAGTTCAATTCAATAGAGATAGGGATAAAAATTTTGGAAAGCATAGACTCCAAAGAAGAGCATGTTTTTGTTAAAAAACAAGGAATAAAAAAAATATTGCATGCTGTGATGAGATACTATGGGAGCAGAAAAAACCATTGATTCGTCAGCCTACCTTGTTAGATTGTACAAAACCTAGTTTATACGCTTTATTATTTTTGGCCAACCAGACTGGCAAAGTGCTACAGGGCTCGGATAAACGAAGCATGTTCAGCACCCAGAAGTCGCGGGTTCGAATCCCGCCTTTGCCATGAATGTTTATTCATATATTATATGTATTTCTAAAATTATACTATACTGTGTCTTAATGTCTAGAATTAGATACAAATTTATTTCTTAAATTATTGTTTAGTCTCCGGTTAGTCTCAGGTTGCAGGAGCAATTTTATCAATATGCAGTTGGTGGTTTCAAGTGTGCCTCCATACTGCTGAAATTTTTTAAATTGTACCACATAGTTGTCTTTTGGGGTCTTCTATAACAACTATTTGGTGATAATAAGTATGTTTAATATACAAATAATGTATTTAAGGCTAACTTTGTTCTTGGTTTTCGGACTGTTACTTATTGGGAGATTGTTTTTGTTGTTATCATGGTGCATTTGATCTACATTCAGCAGCATAAACACTGAGAAATGAAGATCTTTGGCGATTGAATTGACCTGGGTGAAGGAGTTGCTACGTTAGTGTTTTCTTTAGTTTTCTTCTTGTTAGATTTCGAGTCCTTGGTAAGAATACGTGGGGCTGCCCCAGTTGTGTTTAGGAAGGGATTCTCTAGAAGTTCCGGTACTCTGGGAGTACCTTTTTAAGTCTCGTTAGGATTTTTCTGCCCTCTAGTCAGGTAAAGCTCGGTTTTAGGCGCCAATGACTCTTGTTCTTCATATCCATCTACTATGATCACGAGCCAGTTGGCAGTGATTATAAACTGTAGCATTGTCCGGATGGGACAACCCGCACAGATTGTAAAATGTATAATAAAATTATGATCGAATAAGTTTTTTTATAGCCTGTCACTCTTTTCTTTTGCACTCAATTATTACATTACTAGTGTAATAAATGAGATGTGTAAAATAAAATATTAAATACCTACACTATGTGCATAATGTTCTTATCTGAAAAAGGACTATGGTGCCAATGAGCTGTTGTTACATTTTTTTTAGTCTAGATAGACCAATATTAATTACTTAAGAATATTTTCATTTTAAAAATTTCCTTATATTTGTTTCAGTGGTGACAGAATATAAAGATCGCATTGACAAACAATTGACAGAAGCCCAAAAGAAATTTGATTTGGATCGAGCCAGATTTAAAGATATAATGGACAGCTGTGTCGCTATGAAGCAACAAACTGCCATATGTGAGGTAAATTTCTTTTCTTTTAAACTCTTTAAGGAAATCAGAACAAAGATATGCATGCAGATAAACAAGCAGTGAAGTCTCCTAAGGATTAGCTACTGTTGGCATTTGGATATACATTGCCGAGCTAGTTAACATATCTTTTGAGTAGACTACATATCTGCTCGAATGGGAACAATTATAGAACAGATGTGAGTCGTCAGCTAATGAGAGTCTTATGCAGGATTGAGTCCTTACCTCATACCTCTATATGATCTTATACTTATGTATGCAATTTTATTCTTTCAGACCCAATTTGAAGATTTACAGAGTGAATGCAAAAGGATCAAGGAAGACTTTGACAAACTTAATAAACAAATAGATAAAACTAAAGTATAATCATAACTTAAATAATTTTAAGTTGTTTTGATGGGGAATATATTCATCAATATTGGACACAATCACAATAATTAATATGTACACCATTGTCGTATTTTAAATATTATGTTTATAGTACCTGTGGCCTGCGCACATATCTAGAATAAGTTCTTGTATTGCAATGTTCTTAGAGATCACTTATCATAAATTATATTGAAATAATTTCACTTTAGACATTGTTTTTGAATAATCAAACAATAAATAAATGTATAGAATGCAAGATAATGCCAAAATTTTATATAAATAATATATGTATTTAGGCTCAAAGGAGGTGACTTAAACAAAAACTTGTAAATATGGCAGCAAAATTGATGGAATCTTTAAGATGTTTGAACTCTATTATTTCAAGTGCCATAAATGGCATTTAAAGACTGTGTTAATAAGTTTATATAATATATAATTATGGTTAATGAGATGTAATGTAATAAGCTGTTAGCTACTAATTAGTGTCTTTATACAACACACTAACACAATAGAAGAGATGATGTAATACTATATAAATCTTTTAGTTGCATAATACATGTTCTGTTTCACAAAGTCCATTTGATAATTTTGATTGTTGTAACTTTTAAACACACTCACACGTTTATAGTGTAACGACATGAGTGAACAGTGCCATACATATAAACACATACAAAAAAGGCACTTTTTAATGCACAACTACTACAAGCAAAGACTGTGAAGAAAATTAATTAAGTAATAAGCATCTCATAATTTTTAATGTTATTCACATTAAATCATTTTATAATAATAATTATGAAATTATAATTTAAATATATTATGCATTATTTTATTGTTTGTTATATTAATATATAATTTGTTTTGGTAACTGAATATCATCAATAAAATTGGTTATTGTGGGTTTTATATAATACAATTGTACCTAGATTATTTAATTTATTAATGTTAAATTCTTTTTATTAACTTAATATTTTTAGATGTTAATGAACAATCTATGTACTTGAACACTAGTCGACCATTTTATCTGCTTCAGTGACTTAAATATTTAATAGACATGTAAGTTATTAGGTACTATACCTACTTAGTGTTACTAAAATAGGCGATAAGTTTATTACTAGCAATAATTAAGTAATTCTTATCTGGCTTAGCATCTTAATTTAGAATTCGCGATCATTCACCTGCCAGAACTCAGGTCTCTCTTTGTCTTTTTCGCTTAAGAGGACAAAAGACCAGTCGGAATCCTGTGACTGGCAAAGTCGATCCGCATAATTGTTATGCACATGCGTTGAACTGATTTATGCCAACGAAATGTCTAAATCCGCACGAAACGTGACAACAGACTTTCACTTCGCGGTATTATATAAGCGAGAGATGCAGGGCTCTACAATTTATTTCCATGAATGAAAAGTATTGGCTACTGCGCGGCGTGCGACAGTCTTTGTTGTGTATATAAAATTTAAAAACACTTTACTATAGGTGCTAAGGGCCAGTTCTGTAAGATTTCAATTATTGTCATAATTAGCCTTTTGTGAATATAAGTATCAATGAAATTGTAAAATTCGATTTGTGAAACAGTTATAATAGACTTGCCGATAGATGTCGCTATGTACTTACTAAGCAAAGATAAGATTGTACATTTTGCGTGTAGATGGCGCTAGATAATAGCGTTTACAGATCTTGATTGATGTAATTTGAACACTTTTTATCTACGCTTTTTATTATTTAAACATACGGCTATTTTGTGATAAGTTAGTAATTTAAGGAACTATCTATTTATAATCTTTTGTCAAAATCTATTTAATTTATTTATTCGACCATAATATAATCTGTAGCAATTGTCATAACATGGAATAAATGTAATAATAAAATTTTGGTCTTTTTCAATCGTCTCTTTATATAAAAAAAGCCGCCTAGGTAACCCGCAGGTTTAGAATGTAAAGCAAAGATCTAGTTGCAGAAAAACGTAGTCTATTTGCAGAATATTAGAAGGAAGAAATAATGTGTTCTATATTATATTGGTATGTTGTAGTATACCATTATTTTGGTGTGTTGTAGTATACCGTTGTTTATATGTTGTAGCATACCGTTATGATGGTATGTCGTAGTATTTCGTTGGTCGTACTTCCGACACTGAAATTAAGATGAAAGTGTGTGAAAGCCCATCGGGCTCACCTTGGTCAAGCTATTATATTATATTACTCTGTGCCGTGCGCGCGTTGCTACACCAGCAACTGATACGGCAGCATGGAAATCTTCGTGGGCGCTTTGAGAACAACTTTACTAAAGATCATCACATTCTCAAATGCATTATGCATTACGATTCTAGAAAGGCCATACAGAAAAACATTATATAAAACATATATATTTATACATATATATACATGAATATAGATAATACAGACACGAAGACACGAATGTATGTGTGTAGTTAGATTTTGTCAAGCGTCGCTTTTCAAGAATATAGGTTTGTTTCTACAGCGCTACGATTACGCTCTCAATGTGAGCACGCACAACCGAGAAAAATCTGGTGTTACAGCTGTCTATGGGAATTCAAGATCACTTTCCATTTAGTGTTTGTTTTTTTTGTCACATCTATCATCATCTGCAGTAGAAGCTGCGGCCAGATGTCCACTGCTGGACATATCTAGGCCCTCCCCAGAGAGCTCACCTATACTAAATTATTATTTTTTTTTGATGTGTCTCTCTGTGATCTCATGTGATCTCGTTTGCCCTCTTATAATATCTATGTTTTTTTTATCATATAGGGGCAAACGAGCAGTCGGGACATTTTCATTACTACCTACGCCCATAGACATTCGCATAGAGCCTATACAGATGTGCTTCCCTCCTTTCTCCTACATGGGCCACCGGCTACTTATTCACCGCACGAAACGCGACAGCACAGCTATCACTTTACGCCAGTCACGTGTAAGCGAGAGGTACCTCCTGGTCGTATTGTATATATATACGTATTGAGGTTGGCCGAGGTTGGCCGGCCAACCCTTACCAACCATAGACATTCGCATAGAGGCTAATTATCCCTGAGCTAACATCAGTGAGCACAAGTCAATGTCTATATGGAATTACAGCTAAGCGCGTGCTGTGTGTTTATGCGCGTAAACTCTAAATGGAAAGCGCCCATTGACACTGACACTTACGATGACAGAGACAGTGACGGTGACAGTCACACTGATGGTGACAGTGACAGTGACACTGACGGTGACAGTGACACTGACGGTGACAGTGATTCTGACATTGAGGGTGAGTGCACGACAGTGACACTGACTGACATTTACGTGAGACTTTGCGAGTATGTACTCTGTACCTACTCCTCAAAATATTTTTTTTTAAATTTGATTTTGTTACTTATTAGCTTTTACCCGTCGCTTCGCTCGTGTCCGTAATTAATTTTTAATTAAAAAAAAAATTGTACATATTTACCCTATGGGCCTGTCCACATGCACACGGTACGGCGCCGTCGCCGTATTCACGGTGCCCACGGCGCCGTACGCCGTGAACACGGCGCCGTATTCACGGCGTACGGGCGCCGTATCTATGGCGTTCGGCGCCGTATTTACGGCGTACGGCGCCACATTCACGGCGAGGGCACCGTGGCACGGTGCCGTCGAGTCGCCGTGGTACATAGTTTATTCAAATATAGACTCAATTTGTATGACAACTTGTAATACTTGTAACTTGTAACTTTTTATACGATTGTAATAATGTTTTTGTTTTGTTAATTAACATTATATTAATACAATAGGTATTGTAATAATCAATTTGCGTACCGTACGAAAAAAATTGATTAGAGTACTGCATATAAAATGGATATTTTTTTTATGGTATAAGGGGGGCAAACGAGCATTCAGTTCGACGTGCTTTAAATGTTTCGTTGTTAATTACTTCCAACGACGATATCTCAAAAACTATTCGTCTGATTGTTATACTGTAAAAGGCAATTTTAATCTGCCTTTAACGCCTAAGCTAACTAACATACTCATTTAGATAAGCATTAATACTGAACTAAAGAAAATAGATTTGAAAACAACTTAACGTTTTTAATTAACATTTTGATCATGAAAGGGTTTATAGTGAGTTAACCTTAAAATCTAGACATATGCTATCGCGGACTTTTTTTAGAACTTTTAGAGGAGAACATTTTTATCATACACGATTTTTGCGTTACTTTCACCATTTGCCTAGCGCACGCAAGGAAAGCTCTAAATTATTACATTTTTCCCTGTTTTCGAAACATTTTTAAATGCTGCTCGGCTCTTATTACTCATGGCATGATGTTATATAGCCTATAGCCTTCCTCGTTAAATGGACTAACTAATACTGATTTTTTTAAAAATCGGATCCAGAGATTAGCGCGTTCAAACAAACAAAAAAACAAACTCTTCAGCTTTATTTAAGTAAGAGGTAGTGCCACACAGCATGTTTGCATGCAGCCGAATTGGGCCGGCACGACCGGGGAGGTACCTCTCGCTTACGTAAGACCGGCGTAAAGTGACAGCGTTGCTGTCGCGTTTCGTGCGGTGTGTAAGTAGCCGAAGGCCTACTGAACATTGGTTAAAACTTTTTGAAAACGTTTACATTAACAAAAATTTCACATTATTAAGTTCCTTTGTGAGAAGGTCGACAGTTCATGGTGGCACATTAATCCTGGTTTCAAATAGTTTAAAGGGTAAGGAGCG
>LUGF01024438.1:96841-137928 GCA_001625245.1 Calycopis cecrops
CCTCTCCGCCGCCTCACCACCACTACCGTTCGCCGGCGCCGTCCTACTACCACCACCAAGCGTGCGTGGCTGCTGCTCCGGCGCCCGCTCACAAATCCTACTGAGATACTGTCCTCAGGTGAGACCTCTTGTTATTTGCAAGCGCTCTGCGACTTTCATACCCACATAGCGTCGCGAATACCGCTGTGCGAGTTGCATTCGACTCTGCCCCTGCGGGGTGAGCGTCGGGTCGTTTCGTGACGTGGTTGTGGTTGCAGGAGACCGGCATCGCACGGCGCCGAACGGATTTAGCCCGCGTCAGTTCCAGAGTGGATAAATATAGCCCAGTTGCCGGAGATGCCGTGGCACCGAGTGGCGGCGCGTCAATAACCACTGTTTACAGATCGGCGGCCGACCCTGCCGTCTCCCGCTCCGTTCGCACCTCTAGGTATGTCGAAACTTCACATGTGTTACAAGTTGTCCGTAACTCTGATTACACGTGTAAACGGGTGAGGATGTCTCATGTATGGTGCTTCTGCAAAATGTAGGTTTTCGCATAATTCCCTACATGTAGCTAATTAGGAGACATCAAGCCTTTTTATGTACCCCCTTATTTGTATCAAACTTATATAAAACAAACTGAGTTGTGTCCTAAGAAGAGGTACGTATCGTCATAATCAGCGCTGGATTAAGCTCTGGCGGGGCCCGGGGCGTGGGAGACATTGGAGTTAAGAAAGGGACCCTTTTAAAGGTGCAAAAATGATCTTATGGCCCTTTAGCCTAATGGCGCCGGGGTTGCAGTCCCCCCTAAGCCCTCAACTGGATCAAGCGCTGACCATAATCGCAATTAATTTTAAGATTTTATGAAAGCAGCGGCGCTTGTGGAAGAAATTACTAAAATTTATGATAGTTCTGAACCTACATACCTATGTACCTACATAGGTATTGGAGATTTTATAATCAGCATTTGTAGAATTCGATTACGTGCAAATCAAAATTCAAATATATTTCAATTGAAAGCCGAATTATTTCATTTTCATTGCACATTATCGTATTAGTTGTTTTTGGCGGCACTATTTCTATGTCCAAAAACAGTCACACAAACACATGAGAGACGTGTAGATTATGGACGTAAGACTGTTTACATAGCCACCGATCATTATTAGATCAAACGTTTAAAAAAACCTGCAAATTATGAGCTGTAACGGACACTGGAAGCAGATTCAACTAATTCTACGACTGAGCTTGCCGTGAGTCTTGAAGTTAGATCTGACATCTATTGCCACTATTGCCAAGAATTGCAAGCCATGATCAGTTCAGATTCGTTCTTCCCGCATTGCTTCTTCTCGACAAAGCTACAAGAGTTACCTACAGTTCAGCTACAGTCGGAAGATTTCAGCTGTCCGCCATGTCTTGCCCTAACCTTTTTTAGTGGAAAAATATTCTACACTCGAGAAACGAGAGGCAGTGTAGCTTTCGCTGACTTTATTGCACTGCAGTCCGACAGAAATTTGCAGTTTATCCCTAGACCTAGCGGGAGAAATAAACTGCCATTAAAATGGCAAAATTAGAATTTAAGACAGCGCATTAATTAGAAAAAAAAACAAACAAAAATGTTTTAAGCTTGCATATAAATCTCCAATTTCATAGATATAATATACCTATAATATATTTATGAATTCAAATATCTAAACACTTAATTATATCTTTTATAAATTGACATCTTACCTACCTATGATTACTATAACGTAATTAGTAACTATTTCTTTTTCTTTCTGCCTTCACCTTTGAGTACTTATATGTAGGTGAGTTTTCAAATATTAAATATAATAATTATTATATTTCAGGCTCACATTTTTCAATTTCAGTCACACGACACTTATACAAAAGGAAATTAATAAACTATTAGGTAGTATAATGTAAATTAATACTTAAAATACGGACACTAAAATATATCTACTTAAACATACCTACACGAATATATCTACGATTGTACCCATATTTTAAAGAGTGTAATAAAAATCTAGTGGGTACAGGTGTATTATCCACAACTTGATGAATGTAAAATGTAATTTCGTTTTACTACCCAGGTCCTTCTTATCGCGTAATGAATGGTAGTAATCTGACCATCTGGTGACCAAGTGTGCGGCCAAACGTCAGAACAAACAATTAGAAGGAAACTAAAACGGACACGCGAGACTATTCTATTATTATTGTTTGCATTTCTTATAACTGTCGAAACAGAAATATTTTTGTTGAAGCCATCTTTTTTAAAGAGAATAATATAAATCATATCCTAATGGTTCTGTGCGTTTTTAAATTTTATTTCGCTTTTAATGTTATTATATACTTAATAACATCTAAGTATAACATCGATATGGTACGTGGTACTAGGCACGTGTATAATGAATAAAAATGTTGCAGATTCGGCTATGAACATTAGGTATAAATATGGGCTATGGGTGAAAATCTACACTTGTGTTACTACTAAAAATGAAAGAGGTACATAAAGATAGTAATATAGATTATGGTTAGGCTATTAACAATAAACAGTGGCTTCATTTACTCATGTACACAGCAAAGCTTGCATTACGCAGTACTAACTTTAATAAGATACCTTATAAGGATTACTATAAGGTATCTAACTAAAGTTAGTCGATTTTAATCAAACTGGTTTAGATAAGGTATTAATTAGGTATTTAAAATTCTCGTGTCACCGTGTTAGTTACCATACTCCTCAGAAACTGCTAGACCGATTCACATGAAAATTTGTGTGCTTATTGGGTAGGTTTGATGGTAGGAGAAACATCTATTTTTTGTCTCGATATTTTCACGGGATTGAAACTTAAACGCGGGTAAAACCGTGTAAAAAATTTAAGTATTGTTCACAGATATATTTGATTGACGATGAAACTCACAAATGCGTCAGTGGTTGTAATATATTTTACACTATTTTTTACACCATAATTATAGGTATACACTTACCTACAATACAAGAAATCGTAGAATTTCATAGTGTGATTGACATTATCTTAATTCTAAACCAGTTTTATTATAGGTACGTACAATATACATAATTTAGTAGCATTAAATATTAATATAAGACGTTATGAAATATTTATAATAAGTATGTATCTACTTATGTTTATATTGTACTCGAAGTCTAATATATAGTCTATAATTGTATGTATAAGTAGTTTTATGATGGATAAATTCTATTATATCTACACAAATAAATTAAATTGGAATCTGTTTGTAATTAATAAAATAACGGCTTTTTACTAAATTTATATGTATATAGGGTACATTATCCTAAAATATTTTTTTCATTTCGTCTGTCTGTATGTCTGTTTGTTTGGGCTAATCCCTGAAACGGCTGGACCAATTCGACTTTCACTGGAAGGTAGCTGATGTAACAAGGAGCAACTTTATTTATTATTTTTTTTATTATTTTTAAATTCACGCAGGCGAGATCGCGGGGACCGCTAGTATAAAATATATTGTGTGATATGGTTATTACATCAATGATAAAATATTGACTTTATTTAACTCCATCACATTTGTCTACCGACTATGGTTTCTCGCAGACAAATCTGGCACAGCCTGCTTTAAGTCGGGCTGTCTCGTCGCCTGACGACCACTCGCATCCATCCAATGAAGCTGAATTGGGCTTCTCTTGTTTCCACGCCATAAATTCAGATTCGAAAAAAGCTGGCTGTTTTTCTTAGCCAGTCTTAGATTTTTATGGAATAGAAAAGTCTTCTCGATTCCATCTTCACGAGCCCTAGCTGTGTCACCGGAGATATGTGTACGTCTTGTTGCTTGATTTTTCCCAACTCTACATTTTTTAAACAAAATAGTGTAAGAATAAAATTAAGTGTAATAAGTAATGTTGTATGTTTTTGTCGTAGGTAAAACGGATATGAAGAAAGCGGGAGGTAATGAGCAGGGATAAACATTTTGACCTATCGTGAGATAGGTTTATGAGTTAATGTGAAATGACATTGCGGTGAGACATAGTTATATACTTATTTCCATCGAAATAGAAAACAAGGATATATATCAACGACCCAATAGTATTACGAATAGCGAATGGTATAGAACTCAGGTAAGTACATAGACTTAGAATTTAAACATAGTTAAATACTGTTTAGCACGTCTAGAAAATGTACGAGTAATTGAAATGTAAATATTGTTTAAATGTAAATCGATGTATAAGTTAGTGATTATTGGTCTGTAATTATTATAATGAATATGTTTCTAGTCTTAATATTAATGATATAGCGTAAATAATAGATTTTTCTATAGCTGATATTGAAAATGGGTGCTACATACATAGGTGCATCTATGTATGTTGTACCTTTGATCTTGGCAGTATTTATTTACTACTGAAATAGTGTTTTGCCTATCTCATGTAATTTTTCGCAATATTTTAATAGCACTACTACAACCACTGTAATAGAAATAATGGAACAGAATGTCACAAATTAGATGTACTTTAAATCGTTGTACCAAAACTACTTCATAATCTTTAATATGCCTTAAGTAGATCACGGCTGGATGGTATTACATATATTGGATGTATGAAAAATAAGAGAGCAATAAGACTGACTTTATTCATGACAAATTTAGTTTATTCCTCATTTTGGTTTTTTATGATACAGAGTTAGGTAGGTACTAGAAGTAAACGCAAATTAAAGATTTTTTATTTTAATAATAACACTACGGATGTATGTACCTACAGTATTTTTTGTATCAGTCTGTTGATAGAGTCAGTTTTACTGCTTAACTCTTATTGTATCGTGTATGTTGTGTTACCTAATTCACATTTATCCACTATTAGGCTGTCATATATCTTTCCTCACATTTAGATTAGTATGGAGGTCCCGAAAAAGCCAGGCTGTTATTGTGTTTTTATGCAAGAAAACTTCTAAAAAATTTTTGGTCTCATATTTCTTTCTAGCCTGAAATTATTGTAGGTGTTTGATTTTTTGTTCGATTTGACGTACAGTTAAAATTAACATTAGGTATTATACTAGTGCAAGGGCGGTAAAACTGTGAAAAACTCCGCGAAAGCAAGCAAAAAGGCGGAAGTGGCAAAATTATTTCTGTTTTTTTTAAAGCAGTAGCCTCATCTGTCTGCCCCCAAATCCGGCCCTACTTCTGCTTCTATTACAGACCCTAATGTAATGTCTACTTTCTTAAATATTGAGCTTTTGGGAACCTAACAAAAGATAGCGTCCAGGTACGGTACATACCTGGACTCCATTTGTTCATCAATGTATGTCATTTAATCAATGATTTGAATATACAGCGTGTTTTCAAATTAGTAGAATACCTCGTAATAAATAAGAGGTCTATGAGATAATTGTATTTAAATTTAAGGTATACGAAAAAGCCATAA
This sequence comes from Calycopis cecrops, assembly GCA_001625245.1. Classification (NCBI taxonomy): domain Eukaryota; kingdom Metazoa; phylum Arthropoda; class Insecta; order Lepidoptera; family Lycaenidae; genus Calycopis; species Calycopis cecrops. The sequence goes on from LUGF01024438.1 coordinate 102,225, forward strand.
TGTAAGATATTTAAGTAGAGTAGCTGTAATATTTACATTTGCGTGAGAATAGTTTTTGAAGGAGTCGTCTCGCACAATTTGGTCGAGAAAAAATGTGCAGATGTCCCTTAAGTCGAGATTTTAATTGAACCATGTAACCTTTCACGACAAAGCTGTATATTTTTCATATCTTATTTATAATATAGTTATTATTTTACAACTTTGTAAATTGTTCTCATTAATAATAGCCGCGGAATTTGTTATAATAAAGTATTACTTGGATATTATTATGTGTTACTTTATTTTCACTCACGATGTAATAAAATTTCAGATTCATTACTTTCATTGACGAAATTTATTATTAGTAACTTTCGAAAATTATACACCATTGTAGCTGCAGAATTAATTACCTACCTACTTACTGTTCTTCTGGGTTCCATTTGAAACAAAACATTTACTAAACTAAGGATTATCGTATAAATGGAACATTATTCACATTTTATAATTACAATTTACAATTACATATTTAATCAATAAGTAAGCTTCTCTTAGCTTACAATTATATTTACAAAACTTAAAATCACCTAGAATCATGAGAACCTTATTACGTTACGAATGCCAAGCATTACATTGCTCTACATATTTCCAATGTTAATTTAAATATAGTGCCTGCTTACACACAACATTTATAAACCATTTTTACAATTTAAAAATATTTAAAAAAATTTATGAACTTTTTTATTCGGTCTAATAACCTTAGCCTAAGGCTTTTGTTTATGTATCTACCGGCACCCATAGAATATAAAGTTATGGAGAGCTCGCAGTCCCTTTTACATCCAATGAGCTGCCAGAAAGCAATTAACTTTTTGACACCCGACGGCATGGATAATAATGCATATTCATTGTTCGAATAAATTAATAATAATTTAACCAACCTCGGGGAAAAAAAACAAATATTGAATCGTTAAAGTTAAATCGATGTTATTCGTAAAACTTTCGAAATTATAATCTATTGCCATGTGTGTGCTACTAAAGTAGGTTTCAAGTGTTTGTATTGCAACAAGAGATACTAATAACTCAAGTGCGGACAGAGTGCGTGAAACGGAATGAATTTAAAAATCTTCAAATCTTCTAATACCTTGTGTAGCGCATACCATGATTTTGTGAGATGATTCACGGTATAATAATGCACAAATGACGAAGGACTGGTTCCTTTTTTCGGAGTAAGAAATGTTTTTTTTTATTATCAAAGTAAAACTTCCATAACGTGAGGGTGGGGGCGAAATGTGAGTATTTATTGAGTTATTTATGTTATCAGTTGATTCTTAATTAAGTTACTTTAATTTGTGTCAATTTTTTGTCAGAGTATCTCTCTCTCTCGCTCTCTCTAGAATAGAATAGAATAAAATCTCTCTCTCGCTCTGTATTACTCTCGCACACATGAATACCTGCGTAAAGTGACAACTGTGCTGTCGCGTTTTCTTGCGGTAAGTATCCAGAGGCCCATGGAGGGGAGGTGAAGGAAGGAGAACAAGACTTCTGTATAATCTTTATGCGGATGTATATGGACGCGGGAGCACTTCGAAGGATAAATTGATCTCGCGGCATCGGTGGGATCCACAGAAGATTGATAACGACTGTATATAGTCAACGTCCACGGCTTCTATTTGGAGCACATAATGCAATTATCTGAGATAGGACGTCGGTCACCTTGATTTGTCAACTTGAATGTAACTGTTGTAATTTAACTTAACTGTTGAGTTATTGTTCGTAAAAAATAATTGGATTCAGCTTTATTTTACTCGCCAGCTTTAAGTGGTACAATAGGTATTGTAGGTGCTTTCAAAACAAATCAGGTGATTAGCTTTGAAAGTAACTTTTCAAATTGCAGTTGACAGATCAAGGTCACAGACTTTCCTATTTCTATTATTATTGACAACATGTGATTCCACTGCAGTACCATAGCTTGAGCCGTAGCCCGCATTAGACCTGCCAAGTCAGCTCAAGTATCAAGGGTAAAGTTACATTAATTCCCTCCCTCTCTCTCACTCACTCACACACACACACACACACACACACACACACAACATCTGCACGCCAGTTCGGTAACGGGGTAGAAGTAGTAGAGCCACATATTAGGATCTTTAGATACTTGCCTAGCTTCCTCTACTATCTATATCTATTACCTATTGATCACATTACGTCAGTCTTGGTCCGCCACGTTACCAACATCCCTTCACATTAAACCCACCGAGGGGGGGAACGAGGAGGGGCAGGTGGTTTGGGAACGTCGGATTTCGTAAAAGGCAGTGCCGCGCTTCAAGAATGCATGCGGCTAAGCATTTGTTTGTACTTTATTCCTGTTGTAAGGCTGAGTGATTTGTGTAATGACACACACATGCACCAAACCAGAAAATAAGGTCAAAATTTTAAATACATTAGTATTTATATACCATTATAAAGAGAAAGATAATTTTATCATAATTTAAAGTTGAGAAAATATGTAGAGTAAGAACTACCATTCTCAAAAAACTAAGTCTATAGTCTCTACTATCCCATCACAAGAATTTCATAATTCTGATATAACAGAGATTATTCCATATTTGTTTATTATACAAAATTGATGACTTTCAAATGATGGGACCTCTTAATAGATACTCATACTTTATTTTGGGATATAGGGATATCTTTTGGGAATATTTTCTGAAGTTGGTTAGACTTCAGAAAATATTCTCAATTTGATAAAAAAAAAATGTAAGTAAATTATATTTTTTATTGTATAATATAATTATTAATTAAGAATGTACCTACAATGAAGAAATAAATGAGGCCCGCTGAGTTTGTTTCGCCGGTTCTTCTCAGGACAGGGCTAGGGTTGAACCGGTGGTAGATGAAATTTTTTTTGACGTTCAAAAAGCAATTTTTTAAATTCTATTTTGAATAAAAATAATTTGATTTTGACACATTGTTTTAAGTAACATACATACTGCATATCTCCGGTATTGATAGTCCAATTTGAAAAAATATTTTTGGAAAAAATATTTTTTCTGTTCAAAAGAATAGTCCGTGTGGTCCAGTAGAAATTTGGTCTAAGTCTTGTCATAATGTGAAAGATATATTTCTAAAAATCAACAGAATCTCAAAACATTTTTTTATGATGTATACACTTAACTCTGACTATAAGACTAAATTGTGTCTGTCTGAAGTCTTGATGTGGAACTATAGCGGTTCGTCTAATCTATGAGAGATATTAACATAGCGCTTTAGGAAAAGCTGGTCAACAAGATGTGGAACCCCAGCCACAGCTAAACCTTAAGATATTACACCTTATATTTAAAAATCAACCATAATGAACAGAATAACTGTGTAAAAGTTTTGAAAAATATATATTTTATGATTTTACCATAAGATTGTAAAAACCGTTAGTTTACAAAGTAACTTGGGAGAAACTGACTAAAAACTGTTGGAAAATTGTGAACTGTACAAATCATTCACAATTTAACGCATTATTTTTTAGTTAGTTTATATACTTTCCTGAGCAAACCGTAAAATTGTGAACAAAAGAACAAAGTTCAAAATCTAACTGAAAGAAAGAAAAATAGAAAGAAAAGTTTTTTATTCAAAATAGAATTACAGGAATTACTTTTTGAACGTCAATAATTAAATCTACCACCGATTCAACCCTAGCCCTGATTGACTGATTTTGATTACCCGTAAAATTGTGAACCGTCCCTGATTGGTCGGTTTAGCAATAGTTTGTGCTGTTGCCTTAGAGCATAGGTTATATACTCAAACACTCCTTCATAGCTACGACCCCACCAAACTATCACTGAAGTCGGATAATGCCTCCGTTGCGCTCTATTGACTGATTGGGAAGCTTCCTTAGAACTTTGAGCATAAATACGGTCATTTTGTTTGTTAAAATGTTGCTTAATTGTAAAAAAATTCTCATCCGTAAAGAACATTTTTCTGTGACCTCTCTTTGCGTACCACTTCAGTAGTTGTTCAGGGTTTTTACCATCTTATTCATCTTTAATTTATTCAGTTAAGAAATGACCAGTGCATCTCATATAGGCTGCAAGTCCTAAGTCATATCTTAAAATACGCGACATGGTTCTAGTTGCTATCCTTATTTTCCGAGATAAAATCTTGTTCTGTACTAAAAGAAAAAAAACCGGCCAAGTGCGAGTCCGACTCGCACACCGAGGGTTCCGTATGAATGGGAAGTACGAGCATAAAAATTAAGATTATTGCAACTTTACGCCTGCCGTTTAAGTTGACAAACTTATATATGCGGGTGCTTGCATACATTTAGTATGAAACGAACTACATGCATAAGTTGGTAATGATTTTTCCAGTGATATAAATTTTATTTACCAATTTTTAGATTTATTCCTATATGTTTACTGTAAGGTCTTACTTCTTGCCAAATTTCAGAATCCTATCTCAACGGGAAGTACCCTATAAATTTTCGAAAAAGTGCGTTTTCATACAAAATTTGTGCATAAATGGCTATAACTTTTTATTGCGTTAACTTAGAAGTATGATTTTTTCAAGGCATCAAGACGTAACTGACCTCCGTATTTGACAATAAATTTCAGCTTAATCCCATGACGCGTTTTAGAGAAAAAGGTCTTGACAGACGTACAGACAGACGGACAACAAAGCGATCCTATAAGGGTTCCGTTTTTTCTCTTTGAGATACGGAACCCTAAAAAATAATATTTTTCTAGCCTCCCTAAAGACTATTCTATCATAGGGTTTAGGCTCATCGTTGACAAACTGTATATATCTAACTGAGAATAGAAAAACGTAAATACGATTTGGTATTCAAAATATTTGGTATATTTACAAATACTTCTTGCTTATCGATTTTTTATTCACTAGTAAATGTTTCGTGCCGGTAACACATCTCTATATCTCAGAATAGAAGTAACGTAGCTACGATTGATAGGCCATTATTATTGTTTTATAGTTCTCCACTTCACTGTGTTTGTGCAATGCGAAAATTTATGGAATTTGTTTCGGACAGTGTTTTATGATTTACATTTTAACTCCTTCACATTTCCTCGTATCGCTTATTTACTGACTACTAGCTGTATACCGTGGTTGCACCCACTCAATATCTGTCAAAGAGTTTCAAGTCAAGCTTTTGAAGTAAAGCTTCTTTCTATACGCTCGCTTGACTTGGGGTGTAAGCTGGCGATAGCGTTACAAAAATCACACATCGGGCGAGGCCAATGGAAGTTGTCATTCAAATTCATAATTCAAATTTCAGCTAAGTGATTTTTTTTTGTATTTAAAAAAAATCATATGATATGTTATGACATTGTAACTATGTACGGTACTCAATATGGTGTATTAAATCAATAACTAAGTTTTACTTCAGTTGTGTGGTATAAAACACACACTTTTTTAAAAATCCTGTGTGTTTATCTTCTATTCTTATTCTTTCATTCGTATCGTATTTAGTTGTAATCAAGCGAGCAATATATTCAAGTATGATATTTCATATTATGTGAAATATAACTAAAATAGCTAGGGACAGAATTGAAATGAGGATGAATACAGGGGTCAATGTATACGCCTCTTCAATAAGATCCCAGAAAGCGTTCAAAAACTCTCAATCAACAAATTTAAAAAAGTAGTTAAGGAACGCTTGTGTGGTAAGGGATATTACAAAGTAATAGATTTTATGACAGATACCACACCTTGGGAATAGTATCCTCCTCCCAGGCTACTTCTATACAAAAATAAATGTAAGTAAATTATAATTTTTATTGTATAATATAATTATTAATTAAGTGTGTATAATGAAGAAATAAATGAGGCCCGCTGAGTTTGTTTCGCCGGTTCTTCTCAGGACAGGGCTAGGGTTGAACCGGTGGTAGATGAAATTTTTTGACGTTCAAAAAGCAATTTTTTAAATTCTATTTTGAATAAAAATATTTTGATTTTGATTTGATTTTACAAAATAATATGTATGTAACTACGCTTTAAAAGCTCGAAAAGTTAAGCGCCAATTCTGCTCAAGTTTGAACATAAAACTTATTTTTTCATTCTAAAACGACATAATAATTGGAAACTCTTGACCCATACGATAAGAAAATGCAACTCAACAAATCAGAGCAAAGCCAATAATCAGGCCTCTATAAATAGCAAGATATACTAATAAATAAAATAATTTAATCACCAAAGATTTTGATACATAAGTGCCCCTTCATGGTTGATTTAGACCTTGCATTCCAATGCTAACTAAAAAACTGAAGTGGCGATTCGAGAAGCCGTAGTTCTTGTAACAATGACGAGTTACTGACCACTCATGGAGACCTCACGATCTGGCTCATTTGTTCGACAAACGCATTGCGACGCGAGTTGTGCGGGCTTTATGTAATCTGGTCGATTTCAGCTGGGTAAACTCAAGAGGGTCTTTCTGTCACTCAACTGTGAATTGTTCAAATGACAGCCACCGCCCACTTGCGTACTGTCATTCCAGGTCTCATGTCAATAGTGCTGACTGCTGACCCAAACAATTCATTTACGTACATCTTAAATCAGCCAGTATGTTGGTACAATCAACATTGTATTATCTTAGTTACTATCGCAACGTGACTGTTCTGGAAAATATACTATGTACTTAGTATAATTGTATAAACATAATTTTACTAGGCATAAAGATGAGCATTAAGACTAGGAAGAGAGGACTTGAACGAAAGCGACATGAGAAAATTGATAGAGCCTGTCATCCTCTTCAAAATTGTTTTTTTTTTCAATTCTCTTCTGCATCATCCACATAAAATTCGAGCCTAGGCCATCACTTGCTACTACTTCAGGCCAAATTTGGCACTTTGCTTAAAAATTAGTTTAAACTATTATTTTTGCACCCCGACAACATGCGGATATGGGTTGCGTATTATTTCTGGAGCAAGATAAAAAACCGGCCAAGTGCGATTCGGGCTCGCATACCGAGGGTTCCTTACCAATCATAGGTATAGGCCTCTCCGGGAGAGTTGAGGTGTACCACACAAGCTGAAGTTGACAAACTTATAGATGCGGGTGCTTGCAAAGATTTAGTATGAAACGAACTACAGGTATAAGTTGGTAACGATTTTTCCAGTGATATAAATATAATTTAGTAGTTTTCGGATTTATTCCTATATGTGTGCTGTAAGTTCTTACTTCTTGCCAAATTTCTCAATTATAACTCAACGGGAAGTGCCCTATAGGTTTTAGAAAAAGTGCGATATCATACAAAATGTTTGCATAGATGGCTATAACTTTTTATTGCGTTAACTTAGAAGCATGATTTTTCCAAGGCATCAAGACGTAATAGACTTTGGCATTTGACATAAATTAGCTAAATCCCTCCACGCAAATTTCGAGAAAAAGGTCTTGACAGACATGCAGACAGACAGACAGACGTACAACAATGTGATCCTATAAGGGTTCCGTTTATTTCTCTTTGAGGTACGGAACCCCAAAAAATCAATAAGAAAAATGTTTCATAGGACAGCGAAAATTATATTCATATGCAGCGATTGCACGCATTCAATGCGAAATGCGAGAGTTTGTATAGTGACATACATACTTTACATTTTTTATTATTACATTACTCTTTCAAACCAAAGCTACAGAATGGATTTTCTTGGGATTCGGCAGAGGTAAAAAGATCTTTAACGCATTAACAATATATCCTAAAATTGAATGTACCTTTTTTAAAAGGGTGAAACCGTAAGGAGCGTAGCTCGTAGGGGATCTTTTTACGTAATTATATGGATTTTTTTTTCGGACCTCAATTTACACTGTTTGTTGTGTTTAAAAAGCAAAGAGAAGCTGAATGCAGCTTCTTTGGGTTTCTATGAGTGTTCATCGAGCGACGAGACTTATTTTGGGATCAAAAGGGGCACCAACTCCTCTCTATCTCTCGTAGATGGGAGAGTTCATACTAGCTATTTTAAGTATTATTGTCATGATCGGTATCAAAAGATTCAAAAGCTTCTCACAGAAGGTGCTAATTTTCTCTATAGAAAAGCCATACATACGATTGTAAGATGCGTGATCTAAATATGTCGTCAATATTAATCAATACAGGCTCACAGGCGCTCCCCCATGTCACCATGTCCTGGTGGGGGGCTTGCATGCCTCTGTGATCTCCAAGGCTATGTCAGACAGGGCAGGGCTATACCCATAGCGGGCAGGCTTGGGGTGAGAGGCCAGACGAAGAGCAGCTCGGCTAGAGGGTCCTCCTCCCGTCCCTCTGAATAGCAGATGGCGGTGTGGATAGGACAACTGGCGGGTCCAATTTCGGACCATGTGTCCATGGTGGTGTGGCATGGACATGGTGGCGTGTTCCTTTAGAGTACTGGGGCCAGGGGGCAGGATGGGAACCTGATCCCATTGCACGGTTTCACTTCGAAGTAGGAACTGTTCAAAGGCAGCTGGACAGATCCCAAGGAGGAGAAGTCTGGAGTCTCCGAAGCCACTCAAGGGAGCCTGTTCCTTGCACATCCGGGATCCTCCAAAAATATCGGTAGAAGGTACCCCGCAGGAGTTTAGTTGGCAGCGCATCCCCGTTTACGAGTCCGACACCCAGTTGAGCGCCTGAATAGGTGCGTAAAGGTATTCGCCTGCGTCACCAAAATAAAGGCTCACAGATGTACATCACAGCCTGCACCGCCTGTTTATTGATGGCATAGTTAGTTTTATTGAAATATTCAGTCAGGCCAGCAAGTCAAGCAATTATTTAAACGCAACTGCGTCGCTATCACTTCACGCCGGAGTTATCTTAGAGGTGTTTATTACAGATTAAAGTGATGGTTGTTTGGAGGAACGGATGTTAGTTGGCCGATTATCTGTGGCTGGACTATGGCTATCTTACTTTATTACTTTTAATGCGAAGCCTTAAATAGGCCCCAATTTTTATCCGTCGGGTACGAAACCCTGGAAACAACGATAATATCGGCTCAAGAATACGCAACACAAAGAGATTCACTTCGGTGTTCATTCAAGAAGGTGATTGTTGCTTATTTTGGCAAAGCCGTGTATCGGTCAATGAACCGGCGTGTTTATTGTTTTTCTACAATACTCATGTTGATATTGGCGCAAAGATTATTTGTTTAAATGGTAACTTTCGGTCGGGCTAATTACGCAAGCTCCCGCAACCATCGTGTTGGTCTTACAATTTCAACTCTGCACCGTCTGCCAACTCGAGTGACCTAGACAAAAACACCTGTTACACTAACACGATTTTAGATTTTAAGAACGTCTAAACTAGGCCTGGGGAATAAATAAAAGATCGAACACACCATAAAACAATAATGAAAATCCATAGATTATGGGATTTGTGTGCCGGATATTTTTTATAAATCACTTGTTACAATTTTATGCGTTACACTTTGATGTTTTACCAAAACACGGGATGGAAATAAATCGGCCATGTATAAAATAAATTACATATTGTGCCGGAATATGATGGCTACTTACAGTGTTTACGTTGAATAACAATAAATTAATATCAACAATGTCGTAAAGCGAGAAGTTATACGGGCAGGGATTACTTGATTTTATTATTTCTGGGCGATGAAGGTTTTACTGAAATAGAATCGATTCCGTATGATTGAATACATGAAAGAGTTGAAATCAACTGGCGCGTTATTTCGAAGACCATTGTGTTGGTAAAAGAAAATTTATATAGGTACCTACAGCAGTCGGTTTAGATTGAATACCTGTCGATGGATGAGGGTTTCGACAGCATGGAGCCTGTCCTCAGCAGTGGACCGAAGCGAGATATGATGCCGTTTTTTATACCCATACAAGTGAGCAAAGGCAAGCAAAAGCAAACCTATATAAAATGGCGTTGTTTATCATTATGGTTCTCATAATATAATTTTTTTTGTGAAGATAAATAATATCTTCTGGTTGTAAGTTTTCACCACTACCTTATCACTCTACGTTGAAGCCGCACTAGCTCGGGGGCACCATTTCATTGACCTAGCAGATACGGTGGTGGCGACGCCCCTGTACCATCTCTCCTATTGTGTCGGATCGATTCTGCATTCAGGCAGGGGCACAATATCTTACAAATGTAGACGACGATAAAACCATCGGTTTTAAAACGAAGTGATGCTAAAAGAAAGATAAATACTTAGTATTCCAATTCTGGAACTGAAATCTCATCTGTTTCTGTAGATATTGTTCTTTCATCGGTCCGCCACGCTCTCAAGAGTTGAGAAGACATGTCTTGGTCGGAAACTACAGGTACAGTTAGATTGGTCAATGAGGTATTGTAAAAATGTTTTTGTATCGTTCGCAATTATACATTTTAGGGGTCCGAAAATAAAAACGGACCTATTAGGTATAAGATTAGTTCGTTATCCGTCTCTCTGTCCGTATGTTTGTCAGTCTGTCAAGAAAAGCTGTGGGGTACTTTTCGGTGACCTATAATCATGAAATTAAGTAAGTACCCACATGCATACAAATGTAAGAAAGTTCAAGACACATTGATTAGTATGATGATACATCATCATCATCATCATCAGCCTATTGCAGTCCACTGTTGGACATAGGCCTCTCCCATAGCATAATACACATGATACAATTATAATATAAAACCACACCCATAATTATAATAAAAAATATTTTGAAGATCAGCCTAGACAAACAGACAAACTGACCAACAGACAGACAAAAAAAAAAAAAAATCATTGAAAAGTGTTCTAATATTATTTTAACACACAGACACAGATTTTTCTGTTTTGTTATATGTATAGATTGAACTATGTTAAATGAGAACTAAGTAAGTACCTACTCAGGTAGGTATAATGTACCTAGTATTGTCTATTTGTGTGATACTTATTTATTCCGTACGCACTTAAGCGGACCTATTGCCAGAAGAGATTTCTTTACGGAACAGGTGAACTTCATTTTTTCAATTGTATTTTAAATTTCATTTTATTTAAACAGTAATTTATGACGAATCATAGTAAGAATGTGAAATAATTTCATAGATACCTTAGAATGTCGTAAGATACATATTATTATAACCTTAGCATGGGATTACATTGATGTTAAATGTAAAATATACCTAAGTCTTTGTAATCCGCGTTTGTATTCGCACCTTCGGATTTCGGGCAGAGCATTTCCACAATGAGTCAGGCGTCGAAGGTCAACAACCATCTCATCTGTATGGATTATCTCTGTCTTAACGCGATAATTTAATCCTTTGTTTATCCAATGCCTCTAATAGTCCCGCCTCACCGGAATGAGGAGCATGTGAGCGCAGTCATGTATCATACGCATAACAAAATAATCCGCACTCTGAGTTACTGCGTGCGATGCGCTGACGTGCTCCGATATTTAAGGTAGTTATAACATTGTATTATTTTTGTAAAGCTGGCGCCGTTTACGCTATTTTCGTGGCCTGTAACTGATTGTGTGATATTAAATATTAACCTGGAGGAAAACATTTCAACAGCAAAGTCGCTGCGTGTTAGATTATCTAATACGCAGATGTTATGCCCTTCTTCCGATTTCAGAGTTAGGTAATCTGAAATCTCGCAAAGTATTGAATAGTTGGCGATATTTTGGATTACCTAACGCTAGATAATATCACAAATATCATTTCCTATCACGTTGGTGGTATGGGAACCGTGCCCGAATAGAGCCAAAACTTTAGCTCCGTTCCGCTGTTTTACCTGCGTATGTTTTGACCCAGAGTAAATATCGATTTAAACAAGTTAAAATATATATTATGTCGGAGTTTCCGTTGGCTGGAGAGCGAAAGGAAAGCAACGCATCCCTGTAACTATCATACAAATCTCTAAGGGCGTCGGAAGTCATCCAAAACCTTCGATTCCTTGTTAGTCCCCTATACTATAAAAAAAAACTCCTACATTCAGTAGCGTAGTACAATAACAGGGCATCTTCCCCTTAATACAACCCTCCCCCCTCCCCNNNCGCTATAACTGATATTCAAATATCTATTGACAGGGCCGGCTCGGCACCGCGGTGGCATGTTTACTTACAGGCGAAACTCCACTAACTTAAATTACAATAAGAATTGAATGTTGTTGTTGGACGGAGTCCTAAATTCACTTGTTTATTATCTTAAACTTAGACTTGAAACCTTTATGTTTAATATTATTAATGCCAAATTTCGAACAATCATTATCGTCTTATGTAGCTTTAGCCCATTTGTAAATATTTTTGGAATCTCCTTCCATTACATGAAAGCCGATAGTGTATAGATAGAATACAAATAACATCATTGCATTTTTTTTCTTTGGCTAGGTAATGTAAAAGTTTGTTTACTTACGGCGTGGATAGGAGAAAAATTATACATTCTTACCGGGATATAAAAATCGACTTGACTCCCGATGCCCACAAAGATGAAACAACTTTCGACGTTCCTCGGTCCTAGGACGGAAGAAAAGCATCATTGTCGGAGATTTTATTTTACAACTTAGAAGTCCACGGGTGCCATTTTGTGATGCTCCGGATCTACCGGCAAGAGGTACAGAGTCAGTGGCGTAGCTTATCGCTATGGGAGCCGTATCATACATTTGTTTGTGGAGATATATTCGGGAGATTTGCACGTAGTCGTTTCTGCAATTATTAATTATATAGATTAACAAAGTAAGAGGTAGTGCCACACTGTTTGCTTGCATGCAGCCGAAACTGGTCGGCACGACCGGAGAGGTACCTTTCGCTTACACGAGACCAGCGTAAAGTGGCAGCTTAGCATTTAGTGCGGTGTGTCAGTAGCCGGTGGCCCATGAGGGTGGAGGAAAAAGGAGGGCAACGCATCTGCTTATGGGGAGGTCTATGGGCGTCGGGAAGCATGAAAATGACTCCGACTGCTCGTTTCCCCTTTATACCGTAAAAAAAACAATCCGATTCCAGTTTTCCACCAACATTATAAGCCTACATAATCGGGCGGGTAACGGTTTGTCTTTAAGTAGCGCGAAGATGTAAAAGGTTTGTTTATCATTGACTACTTTTATATATTAATATATTTCGTAGACTGACTGCCTCGTGGTCTAGTGGTAAGCGTGTTCAACCGCAGACGGGAGGTCCTGGGTTCGAATCCCGGGTCGGACCAAATTTGTTACTGTTATTAGAAATTGAAAAATTTAATTTCTAATAACAGTCCGGAGTCAGGAAGTTGGCGCTGTTACAGCCCCGTTCTTCGGGGAACACGTTAAGCCGTCGGTCCTACGCCTGATTTCTTTCCGGTCGTGTCGGACTGCCGTCCCATCAGAATATGATAATGAGGGAATAGGGAGTGCACTTGTGTCTACGCGCACGCTTGTGCGCTATAATATTATGTCCTGCGCACGTGGCTCGTATCTATAGAGATAGCTGCCGTATCCGAAATCGGCTAGAACGACATTACATTTCGTAGATATGAATATGACGTAGGGTATAATAGTTCACCCCGATATTTAGAATATTACGATGATAAAAGCGTTGACATTATATAATTTTTTTGTATGAAATCCTCATAAAAGTCACGAGTTAGGTTTATAAATTATCTGTACAGGACGTCTAACGTGACGTTAGACCCTGTAGACAGGTAGAGCCTAGAGAGAGAACATATTTTGTTTCATTTACTCTTTTGATGTCTGCGCAGGAATGGACTGCTTGTTTTAGAAAAAAATATAAAGTAAATTGCAATATCGCAAATTGATTTAATATGTATGATAATAAGTTAAAAAAACTGTAAAGCGATGATAAAGAGGGTACTCTCCCTCTCTTTGTTTAACCTGCTGCCTTAAAATCGAGTAAATATAAAAAAGCTTTTCATATTCGATTGTCCAACTGCCACGATTCTTTATATACAGTCTCGTGGTACATCGTTGACGTACAGACAGACGGAAGAACGGACGGATAGACAGACAGACACAGAGATGGACTGTGGAGTCTTAGTAACAGGAACAAACCCAAACATGATATTATCTTTGTGATATTTTCACCATCATAAATTTAGCTCCATTTTATATTTTCATCTAGTTTGCACATGCATGTAACTCTTCTGGTAAACCGTTAACCAGAACGTGGATCAAACTTAACTTGCAAGACTTAATTCCCTGCGTTTCCATGGCTATCTTCCGTTTCCATCCTGACATCAAATGCATATCATAACAAGTGCCCTTTTGTCATTCATTACACATTACATCACGCACACAAAATTTCATCTCAAATTGTAACCAGACATCGGGACCGGTGAAACTAAATAAAAGATTGTAAAAACAAAGAAAATGAATCGGATTTCATCTGGACATCATCCAAGGCTAGTATTCTCGTTCACGCAAGATTTTTTTGTGTAAGAGCAAACGAGCAATTAGGTCTACTAATGGATAATATGTGACATTCGATGGACAGCTGCAACATCACCAAAGCTTTAAAAGTGCAATAGTTTAGTTAATTGCAACTGCAACACAACTGCAACAACTGCAGTTTAGCTAGTGCTAATGTAGTGTAGTGCTCACATAATTATACCATACTTCGAAAAAAGATATGACTATAGTTACAATGAAAACAAGATTTTAAATAATAAAGTTAAAACTACAATATAATAAAAAAAACTAACAAATCATGTTACGTTGCATCTCATAAAATATATACCTACCGCAATATTTATAGAAACAAAAGATGTTATATTTTAAACAGTAGCAATCGAAAAAACTATAGGAATAAGTGGAAGGCTAAACTCTGATCCAGAAACTTCTAAAAACGATTTAATAGTTATCCAGTTTGTGCTAATGCAATTTAAACTTCGCAGGGCAAATGTTACCAAAGGAAGGATTAAAAACATTAAAAGCTTAAAAGAAACCGGAGAAACTACGAACCACCCGCAGTCGACTCGAAAAAGCAATTTGATTTGACTGTTATCTCACCTCCTACGTTTATATTGAAACTTAGATAAATATTTACTTTATCGAGTCTAATTTGGCACGGCGCGGCCACCGCGCTGTGAATGGCTTTCTTTCGGATAAGGATGCTATAAAATATAAAACCAATGATTTATATAATTGAATTTTACAGTTTAGCCGTTGTTTTATGTATATTTGTCTATATTTCATAACAAAACTTTGTAAAAATACGAAGACAGTAAGATAATTTAGATGTTTCTATTGTAACTAGTATGGTTTTGTGAGGATGATTCGAGCATTAGTACTGCTTATCTTTAAAATAATAAAGCTAACTTCTATAAAATATAGATTTTTAAAAAGCTCTTAACATTTCGAATGGAACATTACCCTTACTTTAGTTACATGAGAACTTTTTGTTAGAAATGTCGAAACGTTCCAAAATCGCAAACGAAGCACCGGGCAAAAGCGACTGTGAAACAAAATACTCCTTATTGCCCATCAGCTAGGGAAATGACATGTCTAAAATGACAGACCACCATGCTGTCGCACCAACTGCGGACGAGGCTGAATCCGGCGCGGGATCGTACGCATTCGACGTTTAGTTTTAGTTTACGTTTACATTACTAAGCACTTGTTAAGTAAATAAATAAACCCATTTTAAAATAAACTCCGCTATTAATCCTTGACTTAGTAGCGTTTACGTAACCGTGAGATCGTCGGACGAAATATTTTGAAATGGTTTTGATAAGGTTATTCTGTAACAAAGGATAGCTATTGCTATTGGACTAGTAAGTCCTGGCGATTTAGTTCCCGTGAATTGTTATGGCTTTACAGAAGAATTTATTGGGATGTTAGTTTTTGCTTCATTTAAAGTGCTATTGAGTATTATTGGTTCGAATCCGGCCCAGGTCATAGGCTTATGTTTATGTTTTAACCACTTACTTAAGTTTATTTAACTGGCTGTGTGTGTCACGAGTTAAGTCCTAAGAGAGTTAGGTATTCATGTTTCTGGGATGATACCGAATGTATATATTCCATGTTACACATATACCTACCTACTTTCAAGTCAATCCGTTCCGTCTATGGTTTTTTGTATAAGAATTATACATACATACCTACAAACTTTCGCATTAACAATATCAGTAGAAAGTAGATACATACCTACCTACGATAAAAAGTAGGTATGTATTCATGTAGGTACTACATAGTACATACGTAATAGTACCTACTCTACGACTAAGGTATAGTAGTAGTAGTAGTAAATATACCTAGAACGGCCATAAGATATTCAATGTATTTATAATGATATGAATTAATACAATGTACGGTCCACATTGCTATAGGCATCTGTATATCGCAAACGTATGTTATTTTAATCCAGTTCAATTGTTTTGGTACGTCCGAATGATTTTTCTTACAAATCACAAACCGAAGATATATTGTCCGGATAGATTTATATTTCCCTACCGAATGTAAATAGAATAGAAGACTAATAAATTGATTTTAATATTCACAGATCCATTCATCGGAATCTTAGTCGGCGGCACAATTAGGTGTTTCCCTGAAAGCCGTCGGCGCGAGTCGGGCTGCCGCCTGCGAACTGTCATTACAAAAATAGTGGCCCCAGAAAGGGTAGCGAGACACGGCACATATGGACCAAGCTGTACGGTATTTTAATTTCTCTTCGTCTTTGTCGTTGGTATTCTTAGCTGGTAACATATTGTTATATAGGACGGTCCATATACGTGGCATATTTTGTGAGATGATTTAAAAAATGTATGTGCTTATGCTTGATTCATAAAGAATAGAACAGAAAGAAACAGGTATAAGTATTTAAACAATACTGACGACACAAACATATACATTTTTTTACAAATATTTATATAAGTATATTGGATAACAATAAGGCGAGTAAGAATTACATAGTACAAGTAATAATTGTATTTCAAAATTATCTCAAATTATTTTATCTATCAATGTAATAAATTCTTAACTAGAAAATTATACACCTAACTATATTATAAATAAGCAATTAGTTTGTAAAATTAAAAGCTTCATATAGAATTTCGGACTCTATTTGACATAGATTAAAACAAGTGTAAATAAAAAGCAAAAGAAAGTATATAGTGTAACACGACATAGGAATTTATAATGACTAATAATGATTAATATAGTCCGCGCAGCTATAAATCTTTTCTTTTCTTCATCAACACAAATTAGACGAAAGTGACATAGAGACGAGACAAAAATAGAAATGCTGACAGTGAAACAAACGTCGATCACCTTCCTCACTGTCTAATGGTTTCCATTCCATTTTTCATTTTAACTTTTAAATAGTGGTGCTGTAAATGTGCGTGTAATGTAACTCATATCGTTAGAATAGGCAAATGCAGGTAATACCGAACTAAGCGATCCTTGGTATTAAATATTGGTAGGTGTTCTTAATAGAGCAGTTGAGCCTTTTGATGACATATCCAGATAAAAGATGAGCAACGGAGGGCGTTGTTAATTCAGGTATTTTTTCTTAATAAGTACATTTAAGTAGGTAGTAATATAAAAGTATTATAAGTAGTATTCAAAACAGTGTAAATTGTAAATAGGTAGAATATAATGTTTACAAATGCCTAATGGTATAAAAGTTTCGCAATTTATTAGAAATCAAAAAGCTTAACATTTTATAGCAATATTGTTTTCACAAGGAGGAAAGTACCAACTCTTACATAATATACGGATATGTGAGCTTTGAGCTTTAGTTATAAAATATTGTTTAAAGCTGCTTATATGGCCTATTTGCCCGCACCAATATTTGTTTTAATGTAGATGCTACAACTCGACAAACAGCCTAAGATGAAAAACGAACATTACGATGTGACTCTACCAAATTGAATTTGAAAATGTTTGCCATGGGGTTGGTCCGAGGTATTTAAAGAACAATTAGTCGGATGCTTCTCAGTCCTTAGGGCAAATATTTGGCCATTCCCGCCAACCCTCTTTTGGTCGTGCGCCGCCCTGGGCGTTCGTCGAAACGGTTTATAGCCGAATGTTTGCTCACTTTCCCCTATATACTCGGCTATTATATGCAGGCTCCCCCTTTTGACGGCTCCGGCAATTAATTTCTACGTTTGAGTGTGTTTGAGGGTAAGCGAGCAGAAAATCAATAATGTGTTTGGTAAATGCGGAACGCATGTACCTACGTTGGCTACGTTACGTACCTATACAGTCATAGAGTTATATTAATGCGGTTGGAATGTCAGCAAAATTATACGGAAACAATACATTTTGTTTTTAGAGTATTGTTTTTATTCCTATATTATTTATATTATGTTTGATAAAATAAGCATGAATGTTTCGGCGAACGAACAAAAGTTATTAAAATAATATTAAATTAAATGAACGTAATATTCATTTAATTTGAATAGTGATCGGCCGTAGGTCGAAATTCATTCTAAGTGATTTTTTTTTGTAATTAAAAACTAAATATTATATGACATGTTTTGTCATTGTAACTACGGTACTTAATTTGCATTTAAGACATCATTAAGTGAATAAATAACTAAATTTTAACTTTTTCAATTGCGAATGTTGTTATTCGAATTATTATAGTATTGAATATCATCGCTCTTCACAAATAGATAATTTTTGATGAAATGAGCAAACCCAAAACTGTATTTAATATCACAGATGAAGATGAGAGATAAGAGAAACGGTTTCGGCTCGCCATAACAAAAGCGAGGTTCCCCTCAAAGGCGGATTTGTGTGAAGACATTTTTGAATATTTTCAGTATATGACCACCAGAGAGTTCGTCGCCGGCGGTCTCCACCATACTTACAAAAATACCAGAATGTAATTAAATGTAGATAACTTGCGCTTTATCGGCGGCTGTGCGCGCCTGTGTTTGTTTAGTTTGGTATAGACGTGTTTTTACGCAACCTGGAAGTCATAAATCGTGAACACCAAATTATGTCGTTCGCCGGAGTGAACGTACCTTATCACGTTGCACTTTTTTGTTTTTCATTCGCGAATATAAAAATTTTTATATAGGTATCGGCAATAAATAATGTTTTCATAACCGTTTATGTTAATAATTTAGACATATTTCAATGTGTGATTGTGGTGTATATTTTCAATATATCATTTTTATATGTGTCATGTGTTTTTTTTAAATATTTTAGTACCTACGACAGACACTACAATCGAGTTCACTAGCGGATTGGGCAAAGATTCCACCACCACCATTTGATTATTTTATTTTATATATCATTTACTTTTATAATGTTTCCTCGGAGTAAAATAATGCGTTCACTGTTTTTTAATATATTTTCATTAGGCATTTTCCTAAAGCCCTTGATACACATGAAGGTATATGTTACTACTACACTATAGGTGCTAGTCTAAGGACTACATAATGCCACTAACTTATAGGAATACCTACTAAATCAGAAATTACCCTAGAAAAGATTATTAAGGTGACCGTAAGAGACCTTTCTACAGGCACTTAGATACATAGTTACAGATTTCTTCACCAGAATGAGTAGGTAGGTATTTCATTTTACTTGTGATGAATTTACTAAAATTTGACGCCCATATACGCATAGACGCATAGAGGTTGTAAAATATGAAGATGCGTTGCACTTGCCCTCCTTACTGCCCCGCTTCATGGGATCTGACTACTTACACACTGCACAAAACTCAGCCGTCACATTACGTCGGTATCGTTTAAGGGAGAGGTACCTCCTGGATCGTGCTGGCCCATTTCTGTGGCATGCAGCGTAGCACTACATCATTTTACAGCGTAGCACAGCATCATTCAGCATCTATTCTATTCTATACCATCTGTTCGCTTGACTATGTCGTAAAGAAATTGACCGAAATGCCTAAAACCATGACAGTAGCATATGCGGCGTCGGTTATTAAATATGCGGCGCGCCGCACGCATTCGCGGCGAGTTAATCATAACAAACTCA
Organism: Calycopis cecrops; assembly: GCA_001625245.1. Taxonomy (NCBI): domain Eukaryota; kingdom Metazoa; phylum Arthropoda; class Insecta; order Lepidoptera; family Lycaenidae; genus Calycopis; species Calycopis cecrops. The sequence goes on from LUGF01024438.1 coordinate 122,042, forward strand.
TTTACACTCGCCACTGCTTCACATTACCGACTGTCCGCTCTACCGCATGATGCGCATATGCGTTGTAAATATTTTTTCCCTTATGAATAGATTTTTGCTTTGTTGATAAAAGCTATTCGCTATCACCAGAGTTCTGAAAATACGAGTGGATTCGTATTTATTATGAAAGTAGTGTGTGTGTCCTGATTTTATTACAGTAGCTTTCACTTTTTCACGGTTTCACATCCGTATTTATCGTTACCATGAATCTAACAGCTTAGATAAAAGCTATTCGCTATCACCGGAGTTCTGAAAATACTAGTGGATTCGTAAGTATTTATTATGAAAGTAGTGTGTGTGTCCTGATTTTATAACAGTAGCTTTCACTTTTTCACGGTTTCACATCCGTATTTGTCGTTACCATGAATCTAACAGCTTCTCATACTTAACGAATGCACACGTATTTTTTAATAATCTCCTTATAATGCTATGTACATTTCTATACTATAATTGTAACTTACAAGCAATGTTTGTCCTATTTAGAAAACAACGGGTTTTAGACCATGCGTTTAATATGCTTGCTTTATTTCTACGTAACATAACGTTCATAGTAAATGTAACTTTTCCCCATAACACCTACCGAATGAAGCAATCATGCACATCTACATCAATAGAATGAAGTTAAAACTTAAACGTTTGAACAAATTAAAAAAAAAAACGATCCATATCCAATATGTCTAACAGGGAATTGCACAATTGTCAGGTTGGTTCCATGCCCGCACAGATAGAATCCACGGCTAATGTGGCGAATAATCCACCTCGCGCGCCACTGTGCCCTGGGGCACAATACGGGCTCGATATAATCCGCAAAAACTAACAATATAACAATTACTGGGGCACAATTGTGGACCGAACTTATTGTTATGGCGCTTAAGAACATTTTTGTTGCTTTTTTATCTGTTACATTTAAGTTTAATAATTCAACAATGCGACTGTTTTATAGGTCTATTGTTGGTATCTGTTTCAGGTAGCCTTTTTTTATTAAAAAGACTACTGCATAAGCATTGATCTTTTTATAGTAATAAAGACATTCTTTACAACCAATAAACTCAATTTTCAAATGAAAACAGACCAAATTTAACAAATCTGTTGATTTTTGATACATTCATCGAAGCGCAATTAGTCTAATCATTGTCAACCTAAATGTCTACCTAACTTAATACCTAATTGGTCTACTACTATCTAATTAATAATTATAAAGTTAAGGCGCACAGGCCATTCCCTCTAGTAATAAAATAAGTATAAATAATAATAAGAAGTGATCGTTAACGCGTAGGTGATCAGAATGTACCAATGATTTTAACAAATTTTAGCGTGCCATATTGCTTAAAAAATTGCAAAAAATCAACCCTGACATGTCATTTTGACACCATTCATTCCGTTCGTCCGGCTTGATTTTTTGTTAAAATATTACCTGAGATTGTAAAAAGAACTCAGACTGGTTTGCTTAGAGTTTAAAATCACTTAACGGGATGAAGTCTCATAAGATCAATATGCACTGAACGGTTAACTTTTTATGTGCAACATTTCTTAATGAATCCCTTCGGACACCATTCATGTCATTCATAAGGTAAATAAAAACCTTCGTCAAATAGTAGTATTTTTTTCATCTAATTATCTATTAAGTTAATCTAATTTTTCCGCTTTTAGTGTAAAAGAATTCGATAAATAGCTACTTTAGTTGTAATATGCATACTTATTGCAAAATTCTCTTTGTTGTAAAACAAAGAGAGCCCAATTTTGCAATACTATAAGATATGATTTGATCCGATAAATATTGTTTTAAGAAATAATAGCGCATTAGAAATTTCAAATAAGTATAGGCAATCGGTTACACTCGAGACATACTCCGTTTTCGCACGGACAGCAAAACTTTTACGATAGATGATGCTAAGTTAAATAATATCAAAGTCACATAGGCAGGGTTAGGGCGTGTAGAAAATGTATTTACTAACATGTTGCACTTATGTATCGTACATATTTTTTTTCATGAATTTTCTTAGGCTTGTGTTGGGACACTGTCTCACCTGGATTTGAATTATTAAAAAGAAAATTTAAAGGTCATTCGCAAACACTTACGATATCGATGATGATACATACTGTCACCCCAATTATATCATCTCAATAGGGTTATGCAAAATATAAACTTTTTAATTAACAGATATTATTGTGTAGCGGCGGTAGGTCGNNGGTCGGTGATTCGACGCGGCTCTAGTCTCCGTACAATGGCGGCGGATTACCGCAGGTTTGTTCACTTTGTTCACATTATACTAAGGCACAGCGTATGCAACGCTCGGGATCAACGATCACGCCTCGCCGGCCACGTTATCGCCTCTCGCCATGCCCTCAACCCCTTTCAAATTTATTTTCGGTGCGGTTTTAATACGAGAACGGATCAGCATATTTTACTCTTTTGTCATGTCCTGTGCCCCTGGTGTGGGTATGAGGATGTGCTGTTATCATTGAAAATAAATTAACTAATTATAAACTAAACAACCTGTTAATATAGAGTATTCTTTGTTGCGCAGGTACTTTGCGCACAGTCGTCGGTAGAAGATATGATCCAGTCTTTGTGTGGGAATTGCGACTGAACTAACTAAATAAAAGTCCTGGTGTTTTGCCTTGAATATACTCGTATAAGCTAGAGGAATCATTAATGTATGGTCATCATCATATACTTACATGTTTTAAAATGTAGAGTATATTAAAATGTATTTTGATGCTGCAAATCAGTTTTAAATATATATTAGTTATTTCTTTTTTGGGTTCCGTTCTTCAAAGGCAAAAAACGGAAGCCTTTTAGGAACACTTTGATGTTAGTGTGTCAATAAAAATTTAATGATTAGGTATCTGATTGTATGCCGCCGTAATGCCGATCAACATCAGCTCAAACCTAATCAATTAATCATAAATTGGGCATGACGACTAGCCACAACAAGAATACCTGGTACTGAATAGAACAGTGGTCATAGCATTGTGCAACACGTACTTCATTCTAAAACTCAATGGAGTTGGGATTAGAATCCAACGTATTCATCGCAAAATGAGGTAATGTCAACTGCAGTTTGAAATCACAGCTCAAAAATACAGAGCAATAATCGAGATCTTTACGCCTAACAAAATAAAGCTAACGTTTTGATACCGCGCCGGATATCCGAGCATCGAGGGCTGCCAAATTATGTTATCATAAATATATCAAACGAACGCGCGAGGTGAATTTTCCGCGTCCACATTAGTCTGTCTGCGGGTTTAATTGATCAAACGATTAACGGGAACGAGACGATCCACAGAATGACGTCCAATTCTCAGGATATAAGTACTATGAATTCGTACCGGAAGGATATTACGTAAGTGTATTTTTAAGAAGTACTTACTAGAAGCTACCATGTGCGAAATATTACATACTTCTCGTACATCCTTTTTATTTTTTATTTGTTTTTTTTGTTGACGCAGGGGAATACATTTAGTTATTATACTTAGGAGCTCTAACTTAGGAGAACTTAGGACTCGAACTTAGTCAATACCGACGTGCGGGTGCCTTCAGTCGCTTAAATTGGAAGGTCCCTGATCCGTATGCGACAGGGTCCCACCAGCGACAGGCTGGACTTGGCGAAAACACAATACTTCTCCTCCTTGGATATCTCGTACACAATTTAGACAGTCTACACAGTCAATCTACAGTATCAATATAATATTATTTCCTACATAAATAACGAGGCTATCTTTTTAAATTAAGAATTAGAATTTATTTATATGCAGAAACATGGTGTACAAGATTGACATTATACGTACCCACTATAACCAAGTTCCTCTTAATAGTGATGATTAAATTACATACAAGTATTTCTTATACTTTTTAGACCTTTCCATAATTAAACTGCGTACATTTCATTGCTTTTAATAACTCTTTATTTATAGTCGACGCAAACTCTGAATAAAAACAGTATCTGCAAAATTCACTAGACAAGCTTAGCGTTAAAATATCATGAAGACCGTACATTGCGTAAATTAAATTAGATAAGCTTTGCCGCAATTTTGTATTCTCGGCTGATACGCAATTTTATAATTAATATTAAAATATTTTATAATAAATCTGTGCGACCTCTGGCGTCGACTGTACCTACTAGCTTCATGGAACAAAGAGTTAGCGTTAGATCATTGTAAACAGTGCCGGATTAAACTCTGGCGGGGCCCGGGGCTTGGACCTTGGAGTTGAGAAGGGACCCATTTTATGGGTACATAAACAAAGTTCCTTCTCTCTCTCTTGTCTCGGGGCTGCAGCCGTCGTAAGCCACCTGGATCCTTATCGTAAACCAGTATATTTTCTATGTATAGAGGCAGTCTGGATTTCAGCTGGGGATCCGTATCCTTGATTACGAATGTCGATTGGTTTTATAGGAGCGGTAAACGATGATGAATCATCACCAGCAGCAGCCAGATCACCTCCACAGTTGGATATAGGCGTCCAGAAAGCGCCAGGGATTATGGTCACAAGCTGCTTGCAGGCAGCTGCTCCCCGCGACTTTGAGTTTGAGTCCAGCGATTAGGACGCTATCCAAGACGCTTTCCGGCAAGAATGAGTATATAAACCTGATGATTATAATCCCAAATCTTGCATATCACATTCCTTTGTACCTTTTATACAATGTAATATAATACAAGATCAATTTCTTTGCGATCAAATAATGATTTGATTCTTGACCTTAAATTTAAGTATATCAAAAACACATTCGCACGTTAAGCGCTAAAAACGAAACGATAGATTTGCCAAAATAAATGCGTCAAATTTTATTATACTTTGAATTGATAGACGGAAATGCGAACGGTTTGCGATGACATCTTAAGTTCCTTAGGTCATGTACTTATTATGACTTCAAAGGCGTTGCTGTTAATTGAGCAAGGAGGGAAAAAAACGAGGCATCCGACGTCATGACTGACTGACATCACCGCGCTCAATTTAAACTGACACTTGAACTTTTTTTATCGAGTTGGCAGTGATATTCGCACGATTGTCTCGCGCTACCGCGATGTAATATTCGTTTTATGGTGCTAATATTATATGATAGCTTCGGTTTGAACCCCTTAGTTTCGATCCCGCGGAAATATCGAGATGAAAAATAGTTGTTAGCCGATTGTTGGGTTTTATTTCCCAACAATGTTCTGTTCCTCCAACACACACACCGATTCTAGACCGGACCTACGAAGACCTACCCAGCACACAAAATTTCATGAGAATCTATCGAGCCATATCGGAGTATGGTAACTAACCTTATGACACGAGAAATTTATACATATGTGTATAAGAAGATATTCGAGTATAAATTATTTTTATTTCTGTTAACACTAATTGTAAGAGGCAATGCATGCATGCATGTAGCTGAATTGCGCCGGCATGACAGGGGCGGTAGGTACTTCTTACACGATACGGGCGCAAACAGCGGACAGGTCTAGCTGTGCTGTCGCGTTTCGTGCGGTGTGTAAGTAGCAGGTTGCCCTTGAAGGATGAAGAAAAAAAACCAACAATACTAATAATTACTAGACATATGCCAAAAATTTTAAGATAGGTAATAGGCACTTACACAAGAGACAAGACTTAAAAATAATAATACCATCTCATCTACCATAATTAAAAACAATTTAACAAAATAAAAGATTTTACACCTTTCTGCGGATGTCGATGGACGTCTATAGACATTAAAATGGCTTCGGCTGCTCGTTTGCCTCTATTGTTTAACTGTTTGTTTTTTGTCTGACCGCGCTAATCTCTGGGAGTCGCAGCTGGATTTCAGAGTGATATAAATGATAGTCCAAATTTTGTTTTTCATCGTATTTTTCTTCGCGTCATCAATGTTAACAGCTCTACATACGAATGAACGAATCAGCCTATAGCCGTCCACTGTTGAGCGTAGGCCTCCCTATAGAGCACCAACCAGCCCGCATCAGGGGGTTACACGGCCGGCCCACTTCCACTTCAGCTCATAGCAATTTATAGTTGGAAATAGACCACTTTCAGCTCTTTCATCACTGTCTCCCTCTTCGGTGAGATCGTCTTTCTTCCCAAACGCGGCCCTCCCTCTATTAAGTACCTGCCTCACAGGCCTAGACAACCATTTTTTCTCCTAAGCACGATACTCATCATCTGATTGATGATCAAATCAGCTACAGCCTACAATAGAGGGGCTTCGTCTTGCTAAAAGCACATAGCGGTCAATTTATTGTGTACTTGTAGAGTAACACATGTGAAACTATACTGGAAAGATATATACAATCAAAGAGGAAGAGAAAGGCCAAGACGGGTATATATTGACCTACTGAAGAAGGTAGATGTAGAGTCTAGTGAAACGTACCAGCCAAATGGAAGAAACTCCACCGACAAACGCTCTGCTCTTAAAATAAAGAAGAAAAGAGTATACAAAATGCGTCTCTCTTCAAAATAATTCAACTTGATACAATTAAATCGTTCCCTCGCCGTCGGCGGTGCTCCGAACAAACAGCTGCCTATTTGGGTTTAACTTCCACGCCTAAATTCGGTCGGAAGACTTATTCTACCATTAAATACACACAAGTATCCCTTGTATAAACACAACGCCCCCAATATGGAAAACAACGAAAAGAAGGGCTTATCTTTGCGGGCTTGTCTAATAATGCTTCTATAACATAAATAAGGCTTAGTAGTTAACAGTCAGAATTGAACTAGGAGTTATTTAATTTAAATTAAAAAAGGTTAATTGCAAATAAAATCCTACAAATATTATAAATGCGAAAGTTTGAATGTTTGTTTGTTACTCCTTAACGCAAAAATTGCTGAACCGATTTTCATAAACATATAGAATACGCACACTTTTCATATGCATTAACATATAGAATAGGAGTTTTTATCCCGAAAAAAATGTTCCTATGGGATGCCAAGGGATGATTTTCTATTTACCACGGCATCGAAACTTACGCGGGTAAAACCGCGGGGCGCAGCTAGTAAGACATAATCGAAATGATTGAATTAATGAATAAAACTATAGATACTCTAAATTACAATAAAATTGACAACAGCACAACACATTTTCACCCTAACGGGGTTGGTAAAGAGAACAGAGTGACAGACATCATATGGTTACAATAAAATAAGGACGCCATAATTAAAAAAAAATCTTATAATACATTAAATAATACTTAACTAATTAAATAACGTAAAAAAAGTAAAGTTAAACTAATTAAGATGTACCTATTATAGGTCTTTCTAATTATAGCGTAAAACGAATTTCGTGTATTAAGTATTACATACACGAAATTATTTTTTCGCTTGCCGATTACTCAAACACTTTGAAGAACAACACAGGATATGTTCTACTCACGACCAAATTGTGTTGTACAGGTTGTTTCTTAGTAACCACAAAGAGTTGCAATGTGGCTCACATATGGACACAATACACAAAGCAATGTTTAAACATTACAGAAAAACACCCGGTAGACATCTAACGCCTGCAACATATTAAGTGCTAACAGTACTAACCTTGGATACGTTAACAGATTTAAATCAATGAGAATCTGTATGTTTAAACAATATATTATTAGTCATAACGATATGAATATAATTAATGATGAGATATAGTCGTAAAGTGTATTTTCCTGTTGAATAATGATATAGATACTAGCATTTTGAGGCGTTGTTGGCTATACCTACGCATGTCAGTTGTGTTGGTTGTTTTAAGTAGGTATGTGCTTTCTATAAAGGTATACCTATAGTAAGTGATAGAGCATATTTGCACTCTCATCTTACTACTGCACCAAGTGCAGTACCCCATCACCAAGGGGGTGTTCCCCCTCGCTAGCAATTGCCCGGGCATGAGGTTAGCCTCGAGGCCCGCAGACCTCTCAGCCTTCCCGGCTAGAGAAGACAACATTACGCATATTTGCTAGCTCATTTATTCTTCTGAGTGTATGACCAGACACTACCTACTTCTGCGAGATTTTTTCCGGATACCTTAGTTCTTTGTCGTCTGATTTTTTTTCTAGACCTACTTCTAATATACTATATGATTTTTACAAAAAAACGTTATATAAGGTAAACATTAGGCTTTGGTGTGTCCCACTATAGTTAGTTTTAAATTGGCATATAACTCTAGATTTGTTTTAGCTACCTAAGATACAAAATAAACAGACTCGCGTCCAGTCTTTCAAGTCCAAACAACAATATTTTAAGAAAACACTCTTTTATTTACTCTACTTTTGATATATTTATTTACAACCTCTAGGCATTAAGATTTCTTTACTACATTCTAGGATTGGTTTAGCGCAATTTCTTTAGAATTGTAATTTTAAAACCAATGTATGTCTGCGTGTGTCAGCTCCGAGATGCGATGGTAATTACTCCTCAACAACGACTATGATTAAAAGATGACTAAGAGGCAGCATCTCGTAAGCATCTTGTCAACTTATTCCAATGATTGTGGAGTAAAATATATCCACGAGACTAGGTATTAAGTGGACATATTCCTGGACCGATCTCCGCTTTTATCTTCCTATCTAGTCATGCACTAGACTTCGCCAACCATTCACCATTCTTCCTTTCACTTCGTCTACATTAACAATGCCTTCACTCTGGCACCTTCCTCCTCGCTATATGGAAGTCCGTAACTTTTGTTCATCCAGAATGATGAGAAGAATTAAGAATAAAGTCATGCAAAGGATTGGTATTACCTTCTAGAACCTAACTATAATCTACGTTTACATAGAGTTCCAAGGCACTCTAGGAACATGTCTCCTTTCGCTCTCTACATCAATAGTGACACCGACCAATCAGAGATTTTCGATTCTTTGCAAATGACAGCGGTCTTTTACAGAGATGAGTCTAGGTTTCTAGATTAGCGATAAAAAATTAGCACCAAATCTTGTCACGACCTCATCAATGGTGTCGGAAAGCATGCCTAGTGCATAATTTAACAACCATTTATTTTGTGCCATTAAAAACGAGCGAGAACGAGAGTTTCGGTGGTTAGTCCGCAAAAACATTGTGGCACGAAATTATTGTACAAATAAATATATATAAAATACAATTGTGCTGTATATATATGTACCTATGTGTGTATGTGAATATACAAATGACATTAGATAAAATTTATTAGAATTGTGAAGTGTCGTTCTTAAGCCACGGGTTAAAGATAGTGTTCCACCCCGTTTGTTTGGTTAAAGCAATTGCTTGTGACGTTGTATCTTCTTTATTCGGAAGGCGTGGTACAAGTCATGAGCACATGCGGACTATATTGACTTGATTTTGCTGAAAATGCACCACAGATTTCACATTCACAGCAAAGACAAAAATATTATAATTAATGTTAATAATATTTTGAAGATATAATTTCGTTTATTATAACAATCTGGTATCCGTAAGAGAAAATAGTATGATGATAGATATGATGCACGTAGTTTATTACTAAAAAAATTATTAAAACATATTGAAGCAAAGAAAAATACCTTATACTAATATACATTTCATAGACTCTACTAAATTTAATAGGAACAATGCTAACTGAGAACATCATTTAAATTAAGATTATTTAGCACTTAACATAATTATGATTTTACAATTGTCCTGCCGAAGCAAGTCGCGTCGCTAGTATTTAAGTGTCTCTAGAATGTAATTTCTTCCGGCTGATAATGATGATATTGTAATTTTTTTTGAACTTATTGCTTAGGTATATTTTATGTTTCTGGCACAGTTTTTGCTAAATAGGGGCCTCTTTGTCTCTGGGGACTTATATCACGAATACAGCTAATATGCAATGCAGGCGGTAGCAAGGCCCCTAGCAAGATATCTCTATGAAAGTGATACATAATTTATGCTGATGCATTTTCATCGACAAACTTTAATATAACAAGCTGTTACCCGGGACTCCGCGTACATGGTTTTTCGCGATAAAAAAAGCCGATGGCACTCTTCAGATCTTCAACTATCTCCATACTAAGTATCACACCGGTCCGTTGATCCGATTTGATGTGAAAAAAGGACAAAGAAACAAACAAACACACTTTCGCATTTATATTTTAATAATAAATTAATATTAATATGGATTGTAATATAAATCTTCGGATAGGTGTTTTTAACAACTTATTGATAGCACGTCAGTCACGGTCAAAAAAGAATGGTCACGGGTGAACTGCGATATGATGATGATACTGACCCGTGAGCATTATTTTTTGGAAATCTTGCGAAAGGTTAGTTTTGTAAATTAACTTAAATACCTATTTATTAATAATTTTATTACCCAAATACACCATGTGTGTGTACACCATGTGTAAGTAAAGATAAGTATATCTTAATAATTTTCCTATCTAAATATACCGCAATAATATCCGTTAAAATAGTTTTATTGCAAAGATGTATATATCTTTATAAAACACACTATAAACATGTATAGTGACGGATATAGGCCTGTTCCAGCCAAATATAAATCTCTAAGTTTATCACTTGGGCCGGGTATCAGTTTAGCTCGTCTTGCTTCATATAAATCAGTAATTAGCCGGGACGACGCTGTAACAACATAGCCACGCGCCCCGGCGCCGCTCGCCAGCCAAGATCAAGCCAACACATTACACAAAACTTTTATTGATATTTTAGTTGATCCAGCGATGAAATGTGCTCTTTTACCCTGCGCTGGATTAAGCTCTGGACCGATGCTTGGATGTCTTGGAATTGAGAAGGGGGCCCCTTTTATGAGTACAAAAATGTTCTTAAGGCCCTTAAGCCATACAGGGCCTGAGGCTGCAGCCCCCCAAAGCCCCCACTTGGGTCAAGCGTTGTTTTACCCATTCTTGTTCTACAGATTTGCTACATGAACACTTATATCCGACCCACGCTAATGGTTCATCGTCTGATGGCTACGGCATCTCGTCTGTGTCGTGTTTGCTCGCTGACGTATGTAGGCCATTTGTGAATTATGAAAAGTATATGAAAGATTTTTTAGTTAAAACTCACGCTTTAGAAGGACCAATATGGCGCGCCGTATTCTAAGAACATATATATTCCAGTGACTATTCTGACGAGTCACAGAAACAGTTTGTGAGTAAAGTGGCCTTTTTAATTGATAATTGAATTTTAAATTGAAAAACAAAAACCAGACTGCTTATAATATAGTTTAATGTAAACAGGGTCATTCGTGAAATCCACACGCATCCAACACACACCATCTTTTAAGTTGAAATTGGCCGAGCCGTTGGCTGAAGTCGTTCAGATCGAATCAGGAAACAGAAATCTACATACATTAATACATACTCGTAAAATTTATTCCTTATTTTTCACGAAATCAGAAAAAAGATTTGTTTTATCGTTTTGGTAGTAAATGCGGTTATTAAATGATAGTCCTTCTAATCGTTTACTGAGAGTCACTTGTTTTCAACACGAGGAAAGGCAGAAGCGATCATGATTGTTGTGTTTTTTGTAAGTAAACTTGATGACCACTGAATGACTTGACTACTTGACGCGCAATCAGTCGTTGATTGTTATAGACTATTCACCAAAAATACTTTTTATCCTCAACATTCACTTGAAATCAATAAAATGTTTTCTAATTTTTTCCTGAAATTCTATAAATATTATTATCCAATTTAAAAAAAACCTGTATCAAGAACTCTCAGAAATTCCTACATATATTCTATATTACACAACCATCAAGCGACAAGCGGGCCTAAAGGTTCCCATCGAGAGAACTCTCGACAAATTTTATGAATGGAAGGCGTGCTTAATTTTGTGGCTCAATGATTATCTCGGACAATCCGATGCGTAAACACTGTCACCACGAATTCCCGTCGTCCTCGAGACTCCACGTAGGTGTCAAGAAAGCCCACACCGATTTCAATGGGAGACGAACAATGGGCATCACTTGTGGGTTACCAAATCTGGTCAGTTTTGACAAGTCGTCATGTTTTTATTAACGCATGTCGCCAATATTCGAGGCGACTTAATAGGCGAGGGACTGCCCAATTTGCGACAATAGCTGTGTTTCTTAATACCCATTGTGTTGGTAACGAATTTACAAGTCAGTGTTATTGCGACGAGGCCACAATGAGGATTATGTTTTATCTGTTCAAATGACTTACGTGTTCCGGTTTTAGGGCGAAGTACCTTCGGTTTATCGGCGGATTTAACTTCTTCCTGTACTGAATGAATTTCGATCCCATTTACCGGAGATAAACAGAGGAAAAAAATCATATTATCTCGACAATTTTGCAATTAATTGTAACAAAAAATTTAAAATGTTTTTACATTAAAAACACTGACTCTCTGTAAGAAGACTTGAGACAATAAATGAATTATTTTAAAAACTCCACTACTAATTATGGATTACCGCTACATCACACACAATATGATACAGAAAACCACTTTTAAATTTACGAATTGGATAAGGAGATAGAACTGAAAAGGGAACTTAGGAGTATGCTGCCAATCTGTTATCTTAAACGGAAATGGAAAAAGATATAGCTATTTATAAGCTATATCTTTTTCCATTTAAAAAAAGATATAGCTATTTTTAAGCTATATCTTTTCCATTTCGCCAGAAATAATATTAAAACATACATGTAATAATACTTCTGTTGCTAGTACCTACTATGTAGATACTCTAGAAGGTAAGGAGATACTAATAAAAAATAAATTAATTTATATACCAAATGTCATCACTAAAAGTAAAGGGTTGCTATTTCTAACACTTTTGCTGCACTTTGTTTGTGCAGCCGATGGGGCGATGACTAAACATTTCGTGACAGTTTTGATCTACAAAATGGCCAATAAAAGCCGGTATTGTTAAATACTACAAAAATAATAGAGAAAAAATTGTTTATTTTAAATTCCCCATACGTATGCATGTGTGGCTAGCAGTGGTTATGACAAAAACGATTTTATTTCAATGCTCATAGATTCGACAATGGGTTTTGATTGGTGCCTTATTCAGAATTTAATTTGAATGATTGAGAGCTTCAAGTATTGTGGCGAGGCTCGACCACCGAGGGACACAAGTGTGGCCTTCTGATATAAGTTCTTTTGTACTAGATAGAGCAGCTTCCAATGCACTTTATTTTTTATACGATACAATAATATCCACGTATGAAAATGTAATTAAGATAGTAATTTATTTAAAGGGAAAACCATTTATTTTCAAGAACAGAGTTTAACACTGGCTAACCCCTAAAGAAAAGGTGAAGAAAAGGTAAAGAAAAGTTTTTAGTAAGATTTAATTTTAGTAAAGGTAAAGTGAAATTTTAGTAAAAGTAAAAGAAGTGTTTCATTATAGCGAGAAGGCACCACTCCCTTATATTATATCTTCTAAAAAAATTCATGCGATTGTTTCCGACGGCCTATTACGGGAGACATATTTGCATGCCAATTATATGAATGTTCATGCATGCACGTCCATAGTTGTAAAAACCAAATGAACTTTTGTAATAAGAAGCAATAAGTTTTCTCTTCAAAAAACGCGCAGCCGTAACCGGCTCAACTGTCTACGTCTCGATACACAGACATCCGAACATGCAGATCATATAAAGTCCTTTATGTAATCGATCGCTTGAACTGAACTCCTAGTTATGGTATTTACGGTAGACCTGCCACATGGCTCACATGGCACTAAAATGCTCGAAGACTTACAAATTCAAATTGTCATGTTTACTTGTGAAGAGTTTGGATATAGAGCTAATCCTATAACTAAAATGTCCTACGTTATATTAAACAGAATTAATACCAAAAGATGTAATTCCATAAAGTCCATTTTGCATTTTGCATTAAAGTAAAGAAGGCCGGTTTCGCAAAATTGCTATGTTTAAACAATATCGCTATATTGGATATATGGAGTCGTACTACACAGGGCATTACCACGATCTCGCCGAAGAGAGGTCTTTAGAAGTCTGACTTAACGACCTCAGAAGATCACCATAGAAAAGACCTCGCTGGTGCGACTCTGCCCAGGCAATTTTAGGCCTTAGACATTGACCACAGAGCTCTCTTTATCAATGTAATAAGAAAACATGTCTGGACTCCTGCTGAAAATTGGTGGCTTGACTTGTCTAAGTCGAGCTTCTACTGACTTGTAGCAACTGTACTCGGCGTCTATATTAATAGGTATCATATAATACACATGTGTTCCTCACTAGTTTAATTATTATTGTACACTGCTTAATTTAACGACTGTCAAAGAAAATTGACAGATGGTACCAACGGCAAATCTGTATGAGAGAGGAATAGAAGGACAACTAGATGTGGGCACAGATCGGTACGGCGATGGATTCGGGAGAACCATCGCCGCCACCAACTGCTTACGAAACATAGAAGTGGCTGCCATCGTAAGTTCCCGCTGGCGGAAGAATGCCATCCGTCTCCCTGCATTTCTGTCACTGAGCGACGCTCCAGAACACCCCGGTTTTTCAATCCGTGTAAATCGGACAAGGTGAAAGGTATAGCTGCTGAATCGCGGAATCGTATATCAATTGTTCTTTTCGAATTTCTATATGCGTTGGTAGTTATTAAAAAGCTTCGACAAATTTTCTCCCTTACCCATTTCATAAGATTCGGTCAAGCCGTATTGCAGGAGTATGGTAACTAACATTGTGACAAGACACTCTTGCAATACGGCTCGACCGAATCTCATGAAATTTTGTGTGCATAGGTATAGGATAGGTCTGAAAATAGGCCAACATCTATTTTTCATGTCGATATTTCCACGGGATCAAAACTTACGCGGGTGGAACGGCGGGGCGCAGCTAGTACTGCACAAAGTGTCTCATGATAATATTATCATGTCTCAAAACCGATGAAGTACTTCGTGATCTTGATTTATTTAGACACTTCGGTAATTTCAGTGATGTCATGACACACCTTCCCTAGATTTCTCTAGCAAACAAAAAGCTCAGCGAAATCCCGCAGATAACAAAAACATTTTTATTTTTCATTGGACTGAAAGTAAATGGGCTCGTGATATACATTAGGTTACAAACGTTTTCAGGGTTCCGCATCCAAAAACTTTTTCAATTGAATTAATAATATAAAGCTGAACTGTTTGTTTATTTGTTTAAGGTCTGGGACTACTGACCCGAATTGAATTTTTTTATCACAGTTAGAAAGTGTTGTGTCGAGGAAGGCTGTAGGACAATGATGTATATCCTCCGCTACTACGAATAGGTAGGTAGGTAATATACTGATGGTACCTGGTAGCTACATAGGTGATATAGGTAACATCAATACATATAAAAGAAGTCACCCGCTGCGTCTTTCTGTCTGTCTGAACGGGATAAACTCAAATACTACCAAATGGATTTTTATACGGTTTTCAACAATATAAAGAGAGATTTTTGAGGAAGGTTTAGATATATATTTTACCTACTATGTTTTAATGTAAATTTGCAGAAATACGGCGTTAAATATTGAAGAGGTAGCAAAAAATCTCGGCAACTGGGAGCTTTCCACGCAAATGCCGAGTACCTAAACTAGCCAAGATATAGTTAAGTAATGAACTAGCGGACTTAAAATCTATAAATATGCTACAAAAAAGTCGGCGATAGAATATCTCTATTTTTTTTTATATCTTTTTTATCCTTATCCAAATGAATATCTTAGTTTTCTTTGGTAATTAATGCATATAAAAATTTCCGCCTTATATTACAAAAAAGACAATTTTTATTATTATATTAATTCCCCTTATATTACAAAAAAGATTATACATATTACAAAGAAGAATAAAGAATGTTCAGTTTTATACGAACGCATTATTTCATTGCATACGGAACCCGCGTTGTAATCGTTTTGTAGGCGTTGTTTCAGGTCGCTGTGCCAGGGCTCACGCATGCGCGTTGGAACTACAATTATTGAC
>LUGF01024438.1:140243-161350 GCA_001625245.1 Calycopis cecrops
CGAAATTTATAAAAAAGTATAAAAGGCTAAGCCATTTTCATACGGTAAGGAAGTCTGGAAAAAAAATACGTTTTTCTTACAGTTTTAGACACGTACTAACTCCAGGTCACGGGTTATTCATTATTTACGACAGACCCTGTATAATAAATATATGATAAATATATGATAAATATATGATACATATATATGATAAATATATATGATAAATATATGATAGTTTTAAGTTGTGGAAAATAAATAAATAAATGATTAAATAATTAAGGAGTTTCGTTATTAGAGTCTTGAGTGGTTTAATAGAAGTTAGAGTTAAGTTAAGATATGTTTTACTGACATATTTTGTAGGCACAATCTAGGTCTATCTTTTTAGAAAGAAAATAGATGTTGGCCGATTCTCAGACCTACTCGATATGCAAACAAAATTTCACGAGAATCGGTCCAGCCGTCTCGGAGGAGTTCAATCACGCACACCGTGACACGAGAATTTTATATATTAGATATAGAGACATAAATAGCTTTTCCTGATGATGAATTATTGAAACCGAACATATTTTATATAATTTAAATTACTAAAAAGTGGAAATATTATAAAAAGTATAATTCAAGTAACATACAATTTGACGACCAGGCTGGCGCAGTGGTACAGGGCTCGGATAAGTGGAGCATGTTGCGCCAGGGGTCGCGGGTTCGAATCCCGCCTAGGTCATGGATGTTTATATATGTATTTATATGTATTTCTATATTAAAATCTTAAATATATAAAAATTCTTAAATGTATAAAACATATTAAATATATTCCGTTGTCTAGTACCCGTAACACAAGTCCTTACGGTACTTAGCACGGGGCTAGGCTAACGTGGTGTGTAAAGTCCACGGATATTTATTATTTATTATTTATTATTATTATTATACAATAATTAAAATACAAATTTTTTAATAGAAAATAATCTGAAACACACCCTCGACGTGAAGAAAGGGAAAGGAAAGGAGGATTCGGTGCATTAAATTAAAATATTTAATGAAGCCAGCGGCAGGAGTATAATGTGGAGGCGTACTCGATATAATCGAGATATCGATTCCCCGCTAAGTGGATTCCTTGAGGCGGTACAAAGTTTGGATGACCGCGGGGCGAAGCTCCCTGTGAATGTTGATAGTACGATATTATTCCATAAACGTCTAACTTCAGGGCAGGCTGTAAGGATTATACTCTGTTCAGACAGATTAATGTCATAGATAAAATAATTCAGGAAATAATTATTGGAATATCGTCTTAAGAATTTCGTCTACGGATTACGAAAGACTTTTATATTAAAACAAAGCATTTTGTTGTGAATATAATAAATAGTATTTTATGTCTGAGTAACCGCTACATTGACGTATGATTTATGTATGTTTGATTTGTTTACACATGTAAAAGAGGGGTATATTATATCATACATACACTTGTGTTCGAAGTCGCTAAATTATCTTCGAACACAAGTAGTAATACACGAACCTTTGCAAATAAAATAGGTGTTTTTGGGGCCTATCACCTTCCTCAGGGGAGCAATGCGATTGTGGGTATCCAACCCAATATATTAGCATCTATCTACTCCAGCGTCCGTTGTGCCAAACTTGCACATTGGACGATCTTCTCGCGGCCGAACGCTGCTACAGCTGTGGCACATTACTGAGATAAAATTTGATCGGTTGAACAACTGACCCGAATTGAAGAAGCAGAAGCAAGCATGCATGCATATATTATGAGATGATAATGCATCTTTTTAAAGTTTATATGTACCTATGTTTATACTGAAAAGATTAGGGGGTCGAACAGATGGTCTCTCCCGTGACCGTATTAATAGAACTTAGTGTTTACTCACCGCCCACACTCCAATAACAACATGAAGTACTTTTAAGTAATTAATTAAGGGTAGGTAATTTATGAATTAATAGAGCGCGATTCATTTCATTATAACAAAGAGTCACCGGCCTTGTTGGCCTAATATTGGCAAATGTCAGTAATTTGGTCAAAATTAGACCACAGCCAATATTGTCCTGAAACTCAACGTCAAATAGATCTAGCCAAAACGCCAGATTATACCCGCTCTGGGAGGAATATCAAAATAATCCATGTTACCTAGGTAGTTTGGTTTAATTTTGCGTATTAATAAATAAACCTTTAAACGTAATGTGATTACTTTTTCTAATTTCACTATACTACTATACTGATCTGAGATAGGCAAACGATAAAAAAGGAACAAAAATGATATCAATTTTCCAAAAAAATGGCTCAAGTGTTTTGGTGAAGTGAACCTAACATGTTTTGGAAAATCTTGGTACCTAACTTTGAGGCTTCGTAAAAAAAGGCAAGTTATTTAAAAAAACGCCTATTTTTAATTTTTTTTAATTTTTATTGTATCGGTAAAGGACCGACACAACCGTATCTTTCGCGTGCATGATATTGATACAAAATTAAGATGTCTTTGTTTTGATTTTTTTTAGTGAGTTTCCAGTAGGAGTCTGAGGAAAAAGAAGGAAGGAAGGTAGCTTATCAAAAGAAATAACATTTGTCAATGGGCATGTAGGCACCAAAAGGCGCTGATTGTTCGTACTTGTGTAGGTATGTCAACGACGCCATCTATTCGAGAGATAATAACAACTCATTGCAGTTTTTACTTGTACTTCAACAATATTTAACCACACCATACTCGATTGTCACAATATCTATTATTATCTATTACTAGCCGTGCGCGGTTTTACCCGCTTAATATCGATCTCATATATAACAATATTTTTTTAGACTCTACAACCAGGATTTGATCGACAGTTAAGTTCCAAAAATAAAGTTTCCATTAAAATCCATTTCGCCATTTTCAAAAACAGATAAAAGTTCTATATACTGATGAAACATGTTCTCTAATTGATTCCATGTATAGCCAATCTTTTCCGAATATCTTTAATAATCTGTCTCGTATTATCTACATATATATAAAACTCAAACGTGACATAGCCAGCTATCAACGCACAGCCCAAACCACTATACGGATCAACCTGAAATTTGGCATCCAGGTAGATGTTACGACGTAGGCATCCGCTAAGAAGGATTTTTAGGAATTCTACCACTAAGGGGGTGAAATAGGGTGTTAAAGTTTATATGGATTTCTTAGAAATTAAACGCGGGTGAAACCGCGGGGCACAGCTAGTGATTACATATGATATTGTTGTAATTAAGTAATGTTGTATATTACAATATCGGTCAAACAAGTAACCCGGCTATACCCCGGTGGGCCAGCTCACAGATGGGCTGCAAGCATGTGTCCTATTGTTTAACAACGCCTGTAAATTCGTCGTAACAGAAAAAAACCCTCGCCGCGCCGCATCCATATGGCTTACAATAACAAATTCTTAACCAAAAGTAAACCAATGTATCCCCGCGTTCCGCTTTTAGTTGGCCTATACGTACGTAAATGGCATATTTTTAAGTCGTAGCACTCTTGTTTCCTACTATTCAAGTGAATGAGAGGGCTTAGTAAAACAAATAAATAATGTTTATGACAAAATGGCAGTATGTCCTGTGATGAAGTTAACTCTTTAAAGTTAATTCGTTAACGGCGTTTGAATATGTTGGTACATTACATTTTTAGAATTTATCACGACAAGAAATTTTGTCATTTTCTTTTTTACCGCGCAATACCTGCAAATTGGCCGTCACATCGGTTCAAGTAAGAGTTAAAACCAAGAAAAGAATTCAGAGTATGCGGTACGAATACTTACATGATAATTATGAAATGAAATGAAAAAGTTTTTATTCAAAATAGAATTACAGGAATTACTTTTTGAACGTCAACAATTAAAGCTTACACTGGTTCAACCCTAGCCCTGTCCTGAGAAGAACAAGCGAAACAAACTCAGCGTTTTGTGATGATATGTAAAAGTAAAAAATACAATTATACTACGAAATATATTAATTTTGACAGTTTGAAAAACTACTAACTAACTAAACTTTTCAACAACATCATTTGCCCTCCTATATCATAAAAAAAAAAAAAAAAACATCACTACGCATCTTCACGCCGTCACTAGGGTAGACAGAGAGAATAGAAACAGAAACCTTTGAACCTTTCGTCAGTGAAAATGCAAAGTCCGTCGAAAATGTATATCGACGCAACCAACTCTTCAGCAGGAGAACTCTAAGAGTTCCCTCAACATAAATACGCCGAGGCCATTTTGATTACCATGCGTGAGCTACCCCTCTAGTGTAGCGTATCTAGCGATACATATAGGTATATTATATGATGATATATACCAAATTTTAAATTAATTAGTGGAAATACTCTAAAATTTTCTGTGATCCTCTTGTCTAATGTAGTCGAAGAGACGGAGCTCCTGAAAGATATAAAATTTTACTTACTCTACATAAAAATTATAAATATTCCTTACAAACTATTACATTATTCCAGTGTATTTATTAATAATATTATCCGGTGATTAGAACTATGTACTTATGTGACAGCTTGACGAAGTTTTGAACTTTATTCGTCTGTCACAAGTTAAGTTACAAAAGCGACAGTGTGTCTTGTAAATGTTCAAAAGTAAGTATGTTTTGCTAACAACTTTGAGCTTATATTGACGCCTTCATAACTCCGGGCCTATTTAACCCTACTTATATGGAATTTGTGATAGTTGTTGTTATTAATAATTTATAAGTATCCCTAATAATATAGATGTAACTAATGAAGCTATTCCTAGACATATTCCTACATAAATTATACTCTTTAACAAAAATCCGAGTCTAGAAAATTCACTAAGTGGTAATTATTAATTTATTACTTCATTGATATCCAAAGGTCTATTATAGTACCTACTTTAAATTCCGTTTTCATGTTATCATATTAATCACTATATATATAAAATTCTTGTCACAACGTTAATTACCATACTCCTTCGGCTAGACCGATTCTCATGAACTTTTGTGTGCATATCGGGTAGGTCTAAGAATAGGCCAACATCTATTTTTCATCTCGATATTTCCACTTGATCGAAATTTACGCGAATGAAACCGCGGAGCGCAGTTAGCTTTATTATAAAATCGATTATCTGTAGGTATCGTATATTATACCTACTAGAAGAAGGTCCAATCATCATCATTTGTTAATCAAACTTTTCTTGCACAGGGGTAAAACAGACAGTTACATGAACTGAAATCTGCCGAATATTGAATATACGTTTTTCTTACCCCCATAGGTATTAGTTTATTTGTGCTCGTCTACAACACTTAACGCCAGTGTGCCTAATATGAATGAGCGCTGTTTCCCCAGGTCGTGACATTCAGAGTCAGTGATATTTTATAGTACAAGGGGTCAAAGCAAAAGTAAATTCTCTATTAGGCAGGTATTGGTTACGTGCTCGATGTGTACCTAGATATATACATCTGTGTGTACCAGGTACCTAATTTTATTTCAAATGGTAAGTTAAAGCATAAAGGTGAAGTAAGACTAGATTTTTTTTTATTTAAAAATCAATAATTTCACAATTTATGGCAGAAAAAAAATTATTCTGGTTCAATTCTTCAAAACTTTACAAGTAACTGTTTCATAGAGCAGTTGTTTGCTTTTTAAAAAGACCACAAACCCCGCGATTATATGAAATACAGGGCTGTAAATCAATATCTTTATGGAGGAAAGAGACAGAGGGTTGAAATGGGCGGCTCGCTCCGCCCTTGCCCGAAGTTTCAGCCCCTCCAGCCGACGCTTTCCGAATGCTTAACAGAGGGGAATACTGTATATAATAATCATTATATTAACATGCATAGAAATTTACATGTTGTATATAACGTGGAATTATAATTCTTCCCAGTATGATAAGTTTACGGGAATGCCACACAAAATAATTATACATTATGGTATACCAATTCGTATTATAGAACACTGGTTCGAATCCCTGGAGAAATTAAATAGTTAACAAAATTTTCATAGACTAGATGGATGGGCAGGCTACCTACTTCCACCTGCTTCAAGGACTTTATCACTGGACCAGTTAGTACTGGGTATAAAAAAAAAATCTCGTGCTACAGTTCTTCTCAGAAACATCTCGAGTAATATTTATGAGATGTTCTGTGAAAAAACGTCGATGTAGTGTGTACAGGTCTCCAAGTAGGGGAGTCTGGGGTTGGTTGTTACATTTTTTTCTAAAAGTGGCATAACATTTTATGTAAGCTATTATACTACCCAATTTTAGGTTTGTTTGATTGAGTATCTATTCAAGACTTAATTTCAAAAATAATTTCACATAACGGACGATAAGAAATGGAGTTAAATTAATAAATAGTAGAAAAAAATGCATGTCACTTTTTACTCCACGGCTGGGGCAGGTTGTTACACCACCCGGGGTAAAAAGTTACACTGAGAAACAAGTGCATTGTCAGACTTTTTATTACGATAAATCACAGATTCCTATATTAATTATAAACGATACATTGTACCCATTCCTCACCAGCTATACACTGGTCAAAATGGTGCGCACGCAGACACATCAGTCAATCAAAAATAGCCATCTTCTTCAATTTCGTCGTCCGAGTCTTGTAGCACCTTTCTCTTTACTGCACTGCTATCTGTTCTTCGACACATTTCTGTTTCAGTTGATATTCCTTTCTTGCCCGTCTTTCCTTTTTTAGTTAACTTTCCAATTTTATAAGAAGAAAGTGAATATATCAATATCTTCTTTCTTCTTACTTTGTTCCAGCGCCAATTCATTTTTCTGAGCTGCATCCATTAAATAGCCGATTTTCATGTTGTCTGTGATATCTTCCTAGTTCTAGCAGCAGCTTTTGGATAGAGTCGTATAGCATTGGGAGAAAAAGTAGGTTCATTGTGAATCAAATCTCTGATACATACAGAAGAACTGGGTTAGTATATTATATGGAGCACTCGCGTTGTCCTAAAGCGTCCCAAACTCCTAAAACTGACTTGGTAAACTCTTAAATAAGAGGTGTAATACTTGTTCTCTTCCATTTTTTCATACGTCCTCAATCTATAAAAAAAAACAAATTTAAGTTTTGAAATTATGATAGTCGTCAAAAAGTGACACGGGGCATGTTGTGACATGTCACAACTTACCCCGAGCTAATGTAACTTTTAGCCCCAACACCAAAACTAACCTTTCAAGATCATGTAGTGAACACAGTTATAAATATAACTGTATAAATCTAGATCAATTATACAGGGAAAGCATAATTGCATTAAGTTCACGCACCACACGTCTCATCTTTCAAATTTAGCAGGCTGTAGGCCAATATAACGAAAAAATAAAAAAGTTACTTTCCTGTCTTTTTCTCAGCCACGTGCACGACTTGTGGGCCTTCGGTGGCGTGACTTTTGTCTCTTTACAGCATCAATTTATCTCTCTCCATTCAGCTGCTATCGTCACTGTAACAACTAGCCCCAGTCTCCCCTAATTGCAACTTTTCTGACGGGCTCGAAACCGCGGAAAGGCGTGTGATTATAAGGTCCACTCATCAGCAATAACCATTACAAAAGACACTTCGTTTTCAGTCTGCTGTGCTACGCGTTTACAATACAAAGCAGCAACCAGAAAACCTGGAGCTCAGTCCAGGGAGCTTTTACAATGAAAACAGCGTAATTGATCCGTGTACAACACGTCCTTCTCCTTCTATTTTCTCCGACACAGATAGGTACACTAAGTATCGCAAGACAACTAAAGAGTTTAGCATTTCCCTCGGAATAATCTTGATAGAGATAAAAAGAATATCAGCGTCTAATGCCGCAGCTTTAAATTTTAATAGCTAGATGGCGATATGTCACGCTCGAGTGATCGATTTTTTTATGATATAGGTAGGGGGACAAACGAACAGTTCGTCCATTTTCATGACTACCGACGCCCATAGATATCCGTATAAAGGTTATACGGATGCGCTCTCCTTCTTTCTCCTCCCACCTCCATGGGCCTCCGGGTACTTACACACCGCACAAAATGCGACAGAACAGCTGTCACTTTCTCCGGTCTCGTGTAAGCGACAGGTAGGTACCTCCCCAGTCGTGCCGGCCCAATTGGCCGCATGCAAGCATGCAGTTTGGCACTACCTCTTACTAAAATATAATATATTACTAAAATAGAAATTTACAATAATAAAATAGTGCTTCTAGTTCTTTCTTTATGGTTTCTAGCCTAATTTCACCTACGGCTGTCATCTCTAAAGACTGTCGACGAAGGCAGTGTTTATACTGTGAGTGTGTTCAGACACAAGAGCACTCTCTATTCTATCATTCCTATATTCCGACGGGACGGCAGTCAGACAAGAGCTGAAAAACCAAGCGCAGTACCGACGTCTTAGCGTCGGTTGTGTTCAAGTCTCGGGGTGTAACATCTCCGATTTCCTCCGACTTTGGACTTACAAGTCAAGTCAAGAAGGAAACCTAACAACGCACTAACCTAACCAGGGCTCGAACGACTTGGGGATGATGACGATGGGGATATGCTTACCACGAGGTAGTATTATCCCATATACGATAAAAGTTTATGTTTTAAAATCTCGTAACCATCGCCCACAAACTATCTATGGACTTTAGGCGAACATCTTTCTTTTTTTTTTCTTTTCGCAGGGAAAATGCTTTTAGGCACCGTCCAACCGGCCCTGGGTGAGCCGGAAGGGTGTGTCGGACTCGGCACGGGACCCCTACTGACTAAAGCCCACTGTGAGAGCCTTCGGCCGCTGTGGTGGAGTGCCCCGGATCTATCAGCAACAGGGCACTTTGTCGAACATCAAATTTAATTAAAAAATGCATGTCGTGGACTATGGTATTTAATTGTTTCATAATTGATCTTTTGTGTGGTAATGAGGCGAACGGTGATGTCACGTGTTTTGTAACGATGGCAAGTGAACTCTAGTAAGAGGTAGTGCCACGCTGCATGCTTGCATGCAGCCGAATCGGGCCGGCACGACCGGGGAGGTACCTCTCGCTTACACGAGACCGGCGTGAAGTGACAGCTGTTCTGTCGCGTTTCGTGCGGTGTGTAAGTAGCCGGAGGTCCACGGAGGTGGGAGGAGAAAGGGGGGCAGCGCATCTGTAGTCTATGCAAATGTCTATGGGCGTCGGTAGTCATGAAAATGGCTACAACTGCTCGTTTGCCCTCCTATACCATAAAAAAAAACTCTTGATGGTCACTCTACGTTGAGACGGATCGATACACTTCGCCGTTACGAAACTGTCAGCATGTCTCTTTCGTGAAATTTCTTTAATTGTAACTTTGAGTGATTAAAAAGTGAAGTTGTAACCCTTGTATTATTCATACCAACAACATGGAGCCTTTACAAACAAGTCACGGTAGTGACACTTGAAATGCTCCGCCATCCTGACGCAGTCATCTACATAATACTGGCACATTGTATAATATTAGCGGAGTGAGTAAGTTAACTTAAATTCTACAAGTAGTTTTTACTTTTTACAAAGTTTATAACAAATTTCATTTGATGATTCTGACTTAAATTGTCACTGCCTTATTCTGATCCATTCTTGTTATTCTTTTTGAAGAGTTTTGGGGAAATTGTTCGCAGAATCTGTATATGTACGTATGTATTATATTTCTTGTGTGCGTGTGTACCTATGTCACTGAACTCTTCCTAAACGACTGGACTGATCCTGACGAAATTTGTTGTGTGTTGAAGGGAATTTGAGAATGATTTAGATTCACAAATCAGCTCGACAGATGACACCGATTACAGATACCGATTGCAGTATCTGGAATATACATTACTGTAGAGTAAAGTATCGGGTCGACAATTCGTTCACATTCTTACACGTTACCATGGCAACATTTTTGCCAATAATAACAAAACAACGTCTGTCGGGCAGCTGGTATAGGTATAATCTTTAAAATCCATTACTTTGTAATTTTAGTTCAAAGAAGTTAAGAATACACAGATCTTACTAATTAAAATATTATTAAAGTGTTATTTTTAACCACACGGTAGGTAATTAAAAATTTAACGTGCAATTTTACGTTACAAAATTGTCGAAGTGATATTTGAACGAAGCTTGTATAATAATACATTTGGAGTTTATTTAATAACATGTACATAATATACAACATACCTACTTACAATGCTTTTTTTATGGTATAGAGTACAAAAGAGGAGCAGTCGGAGCCATTTTCATGACTACAGACGCTGCTGTACGCGCCCTCCTTTCTCCTCCCATTTCCATGGGCCACCGGCTACTTACACATCTCACGAAATGCGACAGCGTGATTTGAATTAAGCATTCAATTTATTTTGTAATTATTATTACTATGAAAGGACATTTTTCTAAAATTATTCTAATTAAAAAAAACTTTTATTGCAAATTTTAATCACATTTAATGCAAATAAAAAACAATAGGTGCCTTATGAATTTTTAAAGTTCATATGAATTTTCTAGTTTTTACTCAATAAAATTATCATCATTAAAGCTGGTGTTCGTAGGTCAAAATTGGTTAAAAACAAGGTTTACCAACAATGTTTTAGAATGTTTTATAATTTTTTTTAAACAGTTCATAAACTGAATAGATGGCAAAGTGTTTATGGAAAATGTTGCAGTTACTTCCCACTGAAAGACGAGAGCGGAAAAGGTAAGTTATATTAAAGTTATATTGTATATATGGCGGCCCATGAAGGTGAGAGGAGAAAGGAGGGCTGCGCATCTGTATAGCCTCTGTGCGGATGTCTATGGTCGTTGGTAGTCATGAAAATGGCTCCGTCTGGTCGTTTGCCCCCTTATACCATACAAAAACTCATGGTATCACTCGTAATATATAGATTAGCCGACATTTGCCTTTCGTTTGGCGGGAAATTAAAAAAAAATGCAAATAAATTTTACAAAATGAATACCCGTTTACTTACGTACTACATTATAGAATAGTAGTACTACATTAATAGAATTACTTTAGAGTTTAGAGTATCTATCACGAATGTTAGTCTAGAAGTGTGCCCGTGTTCCTGTCGTACGGTGCAAGGAGAAAGCACAGTGGGGGTTTAGCCGGTAAGAGTCCGGCATAACCCAGCTGCTCCGGGCGGCTGAGTATCCATGAGGATTACCCAGTATAAAAAAAACCGGCCAAGTGCGAGTCGGACTCGCACACCCAGAGTTCCGTAACAATGGAAGACATTGTTTACCAGAAACTAAAATAACTTGGTTTTTCATAGCGTTTGTAAGAACGACAAAGTTGTATTTGCGTTTTTTGAATATGTGTTATTTCTCAAAAACTAATAATGATATCTCGCTCAAACCAATTTTCGTTGATAGTTTTCATTGAGATCTACAGCATATATATTTTTTAGATTTCTCATTCTCTTATTTTAAAAGTTGGAGGGGGTGGGGGACATTCATTTTTCCACTTCGGAAGCGTCTATCTTTCAAACGATTAATTTTGACGAAAAATGGTTCTAGTAACCTTAATGTCATTTTTTAAGACCTATTCACAGACACCCCTCACATACAGGTTGAATGAAAAAAAATTTTTAGATTCAGTTCTATGTATAGAGTGCCCCCCTTTATTCTTAATTTATTTATTTTTATTCAAAATTCTAATAGCGGTTCACAGAATACATCAACCTACAAAGTTTCAACTACGACGGCCCAATAGTTTCGGAAAAAAATGGCTGTGACAATCGAACGGACGGACGGACAGACATGACGAATCTATAAGGGTTCCGTTTTTTGCAATTTTGGCTACGGAACCCTAAAAAGGAGACATTACAATCTATAATTTTGAGAGACGGTTTGGGAAATGTCAACGAAGCGTACCAGAAGCTACAGACTGAACGTGAAGTACCTACTACTTACTATTTATTTTCCACCACAATCTCCCGATATTTGGATTTGTTATATTATGCGGTTGCTTAAAAGAGCTATCATAAGCTAATAATAAATTTGCCAAACCCAAAACCGATCGAATATCGGCTCGTTCTATCTGTAGACAAACTCCATTCAGAGTTTCCTGAAACAAAAATTATTCTGAATTGAAACGGGCGCGACGTAGACGACGTAATCGCAGCAGAGTAACGTTCGTGTTACGCTTATATTGATATTTCTACCTACATCTATAGTATTACTAATAGGTAGGTATATAAACTATAAAGAGAAAAGATTTTATTCTTTGTTTGTGTCGACTCTCAAAAGTATTGGACCGATTTTAACATTTTTTCAACATTCTTTTCCGAACAGAAAGCTAACTGCTATGAGGAAGTAACATAAGCTATATTTTAATAATATTGAACAGCTTCTATTTTGACTCCCACGAGGTGGGCATAGGTCACCTAGTATATAATACTAGGTGACCTATGCCCACCTCGTGGGAGCCTATATATAGCGCTTTTTTAATTATTCCTATGTGCACTTATTGAGGACTGTCGCATGTGCAGTTCCTAGAGGCGTTTACCCCAACCGATCTTATTTGTTATCACATGCAAAACATTACGACCTTTTTCATAACGGATCTGTTTTTGTAGCGTCACAACTCATAAGGTCCGTTTAATGCGAAGTGTAGCTCGATAATGATGGATAGATTATCGTGTCGATTTTTTATATTCTTTCCGTGAAATACGTCACTCCTATTCCGTGCACAGACGGTCTATATTTGTTCACCTACGGACCTCTCGACCGATCGGAGAAAAAATCCTGAAGATTGTTATTAATGACGTGTGACATTCGAAATGCTACCGCCCGCCTCTTATATTCTCTATAAATTATGACTACAAATTCGTTAAGAAGTTGCTGAGGTGTTATTATAGAGAGAGTAAAGTCTAAATTTACTTGTTTTCGTCTGTTTTGCCTTTCTTCATTTGGAGATATGCTAATGACTTTAGGTCCGGCGCAGCCAGACAGTTTGTCGCCAACACCGGATGCAATATACGTTTTATTTTACTATTGGACTGCTGGGAGTTTTTTTTGTCTAGAATGGAAAGTAGTTTGAAATGATGTAAGAAGTTTGAGCATAAAGACCATGCTATACGATCTGAGGTAGAGTATGTCAGTATAGGTAGTAGATACTTAGGTAGGTACGTATGGTAGAATAAAGTAATGAGTGTGTTTGCACGTGCTCTGACTACTTATTTGAACTGTGCTACAAAAACATGGCTTGTCATATTATGTTTTACAGGTGCATTTTTATGCCCAATCGATCATAAAGATGAGAATCGATCCAGCCGTTTCGGAGGAGTATGATAACTAACACTGTGACACGAGAATTTAATAGAATATAATAGATACATCTAAAGCTATTGAATAGCACAAATTCAACCTAACACCCTCCTAACAATCCATTTGGAAATGATGGCGCATCCCCCGCGGGTTCAATTAAAATGTAAATGTAAGAGCGGTGTTTAAGGCCATATCACGTGAACACAGACACTGCATTTCAGAATTCAGCTCGGCCGGAACGCTGGCTGAATTTATGAATTTAAATTGTCTCGTTATGGTTTTAGTCGGACTTATTTGTCATTATATATTCTGAAGTAGTGTCATTTTTTACAATAAAGAAATAAGCGGAGACATTTTCATGACTATCGACGCTAATAGACGTATAGAGTTATACAGATGCGTTGCCCTCCTTCCTCCTCAGCCCTCCATGGGCAACCGGCTAGGCAACTTTAAGACGCGCGGCGATATGTAGGTATCTTAGAATTCCAGCTTCAAGTATGCATGCGTGGTACCTCTTATTAAGCACTATCTTTACTCAGTAGACTAAAGTTATGACTTTAATAGAGTTTACTCCTTAAGAAAGGATTTAGGTAAAGCGCGCGGTAGGTATTGAATTGTATTGAATTGTATTGATTGAAGTGTAAAATCATGAATAGAATTTCAAAACAAAAAGTATGGAGCGATGGGGTAGCGATTTTGCTTTTCTCACTATTTTCTCGTGGTTTACGGATTGGTAGATAGATGTACCTATGTGTGTGAAATTTGGATTTCACGTTCCAAGTTTTCACATGATAAAATATTGCAGTTGTTTTTATTTGTCCACTGTCAAAGCGCCATCTAGTATATTCATAATTACTAAAAAATATAAAAATAAAGAAATAATGTTATAAAATGTCAACTTTAAAAAAATGGAAAGAACCCTTATTAGGAAAAACGGAGATGCTGTTTCCACATTCTGAAATATATCAATGGCATTATTAAATCAATGGGATGTATGGTTTGACAGTTTTCGTTATTATTTTATTACGACAACGTGTACTATTCCGTCAGTATAGCAGGATAGCGGAAAAGTTTGGACGGAAAGGTCTTGAGTATCATTGGCTACTCAAACCACAAACGACATAGACTATACGGTCACTCCCGACGAGCTTCTGAGTCCCGACACCATAGATTAAATTCTATATAAAGAGAACCGAGACGTTTTTTCGGATGCGCAACGGAGATAATGTTACCAGTAGGTTATAAATAAATAACTTAGAGCACTGCTTAGTACTATAATTATTGTATTTTCTAAACCGTTTTCTCATTTCTAAGGTTGATTTAACATGAAGCTAATGTTAAATTATGAATATTGTATTAGTCTTATTAGACCTTGCATTTTGGATCATAGCCTAAATAGAATTTGACGTTTGGAAACTAGAGTATAATCTGTTGTATCTGTTTGTCTATGTTTGATGTTTGTTTACACTAGAACCGTTGCTAGTCAATCTAAATTGAAATATTTATTAGAAATGCTAGCGATAATTAAATGCGATACTTGTATTATTTAGGTCAATGCCAAACCCTATAATAACGCGCATTATTAAATATATAAAATGAGAACTATACCAAAATGGGTGAATAAAATTCACGAAGCCGAAAAGGTTGAACTATCAAGGTAATTAATATTCACAAATATTGTCTGTATCCGTGCTTTTTAAACATTTTCTCGCACGACACAGTTAGTCAGAATGATTCTAAAAAGATATAATCTGTTAGTCAGTAGTTTAGTGTCTACTTTACCTATGCTTCACATCTTTCTTATTGCTCTCTTTTCTTTTACTGTACAGTACACGTACAGTACACGGATAATTGACCAGTACCAAGTAAGCATTTTCAAAGACAGATAGTGAGATCAGGGATCGGTCCATCTTATCAAGTCTTAAGATCTATAATATTATTTAAAATTTCTTACAACTGTCCGGAGTCAGAAAGTCTTCCTGCCTTGTAGAGCTCATTACCTCGCGAGTCTTTGTCTGATTTCTCATCTGTTGTGTTGAAATATCCTAGCCGAATAGGAGAATTAGGAAATAAAGACAGCACTCGCATCTCACACAGAAGAATACTGTAACTTGGGCAGTTGCATAGTCTATACATTCGGCTGCCATAATCCAAGTATTGGCTTGAATTATGGCAGCCGTATGTAATCCAATCCATAAAGTCTACAAAAAGTTTGGTATTCTTATACATAACTTCAAATATACATTCCTATATGAATATTTTTGCCCCTAATTATTAGCTCACAAAAAACTCCACCCTAGTAATGACATTTTTTACTTACATATATACACTTTTCTACGTACATAATTAAAATATTTGGAAATAAATAACAATAATTCACATTTAGACC
This sequence comes from Calycopis cecrops, assembly GCA_001625245.1. Classification (NCBI taxonomy): domain Eukaryota; kingdom Metazoa; phylum Arthropoda; class Insecta; order Lepidoptera; family Lycaenidae; genus Calycopis; species Calycopis cecrops. Next base: position 155,805 of record LUGF01024438.1, read on the forward strand.
TAAGAGAGATCAACACTCGTACCCATTATGTTCTCAATTTTTTTTCTCAAATTTGTTTTTATAAAAACATTATTTGCATTTAAATTAGTATGTGTATTTAGATTGATTTTACTACTTAGTTCATATTTAAAGCTCGATTTCATTTGGTATATGTTATTGAATTTATTTTTATGTATAGAAATTAATACTCTTCTAACATTTTAATTTAATTTTAATTTCATAACATTTTAGGACCTCCATGTGACCACAGAACTTGATTAAGTAACTACCTAATATATGACTAATATATAATATTAAATTCTACAATATCTTTAAATATCTTCAATAATTACTGTGAATCTGTTCAATAATTACTTCATTATTGCTTAAATATTACTGCAGAGTTGAATGATTTATAATGGAGTTTTCTCTTTCATTTTCATATGCTCTATAAAAATTATATAAATAAAATGTTTCTTCCAGTGTACAGTCAATTTGCTTCAGCCCTGATGGGACGCAGCTTGTTGTTGGAGCAGGAGAAAAGGTCATGGTCTATGATCCAAAAGATGGCTCATTGGTACAACTCCTGCAAGCTCATAAAGGCCCAGTCAATGCTGTTGCTTATTGTAGTGACGGTAAAAAGTTTGCTAGTGGTAGTGCAGATAAAAATGTTATTATATGGACTTCAAAAATGGAAGGAATTCTTAAATATTCGTAAGTATACTCAGTCATGTTTAATTTGATATACTGAAGTAAAGAAAATACAAACAACTCCCAGTGTTATTAATTGATTTGCTCTGATCGGACAGTATGAATTCATCACAAACATACCAAAATATATGATGGTCGTTAACAGAGCATCTGGACATACTTGCCATAATGAAATAGTAACAAAAACTTTATCAATGCTATTGTAATGACATATATTTAATTACTAGATCGCAAAAAAATTTAAATAATAAGGGTAGTAGACTAGCTAGAGCTGACGAGTTAACATGACGTAAGGCGTACCGTACATTACCAACAATATCGATAGATATAAACAGAGATGCATGAAAAAAAATTCTTTTAAATGACCACCTCTCCCGGAAAAAAAGAATGATTTATTATAATGCAATGTAAATAATAATTTTCAATTGCGAAGGATTATGAAATTAGTAATAAAGTGGAATTTGTTTCTATAGTCATATATATCTCAGTCATGTTCCTATATGATTTTCATGTCCAATAAAATCCTACTACTATCCAATATCTAATTTCAGCTATTCTTATACTCGTCGCATTTTAGTCAAATATTTTTAAGATTAATTATTTATTATTTCTTCATTGTGTAAATATAAGCTATATATTTTTGCTATTGCATTAATTAATTGTGACAATTAACTTATAAGTGTTTGTGTATGATGTGACATGTAATGACTAAGAATTGTTTTGGACTGCATCTTTTCAATGCCTTGCTTCCTGCAAATTGTAATATGCGAATGATTGACATATAATATGCTATTTTATGATATTTAATACTAGCTTCCGCCCGCAGCTTCGCTCGCGTGGTTTTCGGACTTCAAAAATGGAGTTATTATACATATAAAACTTCCTGTTGAGTTACTCTATCTAATAAAAAAATCCCCATCAAAATCTGTTGCGTATTTCAAATATCTAAGCATACAGACACACAGACTGTGGAAAGCGACTTTGTTTTATACTATGTACTGATATTTCATGTAAACATGTTCTGTTTGTGTATTTTGTTTTGTAATTAAATAAATCTCCATTCATCCAGTTTTAAAGCTTTTGTTCTGAATTGACTCCTATATGCAATATTACTTGACTTTTTCTAGACACAGTGAAGCTATACAATGCCTGGCATATAATCCAGTAACATATCATTTAGCTTCATGTGCACTCTCGGATTTTGCCTTTTGGTCAGCTGATGTGAAAGCAGTTCAGAAAATAAAGGTGTCTGGACGTATCACATGCTGTGCATGGTCACCACATGGACAACATTTAGCAATAGGATTGGCTGTTGGTGCTGTGACAATTAGAGATAAGGTAAGACATTCAATTCTTATTGTTATGTCTCTGTATCTAGTGTAGACTGTAACTCGTTAAATGTCAAATGCATACAAGTAGAAAAATACTAAACATACTTTTATAACTACTGAATCAACATTAATTGATGCTTGATGAGATATGAAACTATAATAAATACTCATAATTTCAGATTATATACCCTTTGCATAGTGATTTGATATTTCACAAACAATTGATTGAATTTCCTCAGGCTTCACTATAATTTTATAATATTTATGACAATATTGTGAAAAATTTTACATTAATTATTATATATTGTTTTATCTTAGTTTTATTGATTTACAGTTAGGAGAGGAAATTAATCGGATTAATAGAGATGCAGCAGTTTGGGCGATTGCATTTTCAAAAACAAGTCTGCTTGTGACAGATTGGGATGACACACTTTCATTTTATAATTTTCAGGGGCAACAAATCTTAAAAGAGAGAAATATAGGTAAATGGTTTTAACTCTTGTAGCATTTAAATTTTAATAGATGGGCACTAACATGGTTGCTACTAACATACATAGCATAGTCTTCACTTTTAAGGCTATCTATTTGGGTGAGAGATACCTTCTTGGTCGTGACATAGAACACTAGGTTTCATGTTAGACCTCCAGACAGCTCTCTAACTTATTGAAAACCTTTTAGTGATGGTTGTGGGTTCCAAATAAGTTGCAGACAGGCAAAAAAAAAAAGAATTCATTATATTCACTTGTTTTTTTCTGTTTATGAATCTTATTTTCTACTAATATTATAAACCCTAAAGTTTGTAAATATGGATGGATGTTTAGATGTTTGTTACTCTTTCATGTGAAACTACTGAATGGATTTTAATGAAACTCTATAATAAATATAGCTTGTACATCAGAATAACATATAGGCTATAATTTATCAATATGTATAATCTTGCAGTCGGTATCTTGACTTGAAGTACACTGTTGCAGGGTAAAGTAAGGGTTGACAATTCGGCCACATACATGTTACCATGTTAATATATTTTCCAATTATGTCAAGACAATGTCTGTAAGGTCACCTAGTATCAAATATAACTTAAGATATTTTTTGTTTTAAAATTTATTGTTTGATCTCTATTTTCAGGTATTTCAGCACTATCCATATCTCATTTAGGAGCGCTTGTGTTAGTCGGAGGTGTGGGTGGATGGTCTATTTTGACATCAGAAGGCATTGTCATATTCACTACTCCTATAGACTGGGTTTGGGCCATAACACCTTGTGAGATTACAAATTCATTGGTGCGTATAAAAATGTATATTTAATTAGAGATGTATTTAAAATAAAATAAAATATCTTTATTTTATTACAGTTTTACATTAGGTAGTACTTGTTACATGTTAAAACATACTGTTTTATTTCTGTACGTCTGTGTCTTCCCACTAGGCTCAGCCTGTGCTGTGATGACTGGAGGTCAGTTTGTGTGACTTTAGTGTGTACTAAAGTTTGTCTGCGTGCGTGCACCCTTGTAAATAAGTACATACTTTTTTGTATGTGTTTGTGTGCTCGTGTGCGTGCGATTGTGTGTGTGTGTGCGTGTGTGTGTGTGTGTTTGGCTGTATATGTGAATGTGTTTACTTTTGCTTATATGTAGTGGGTGTAGTTGCGTGTTACTCGCACGAGATTAATGAATACTTTGACGGTATTAATGACTTATGAATAAATAGTTAACATATTCTCCGTATTTTCATAGCACAATTCTGATATCTATAATTTGAGTTTGATTGTTTGCTTCTTTAAGCGCGAGAGCATATACGCTACATAAATGTATTATGTAATTTATCCTGTGTAGTAATATGACTGAATATTTTCAAGCGCAGCCAAAACTATTGGACATTTAAATTCAAAACTTCTATATGCTTCTATATTGCGAATTAGATTAGATACTTGGTCAATAATATATTATTTTAGGACGCAGGTCGACTAGTCGACAATATGAGGCGATCATACATTTTTAACTATTGCTTAAATGCTTCATTATCACAGATAATGAAGCATGACATAGAACTTTTTAAAAAGCTCAAATTTAGGGCGACAAAGTTACTTTCAGGATGCAATTCTCGAAATACTTTTCTAATCCTTTTACATTCGTCGTAGCATACACAGATTTTTTATGAGTTTGATTACAATTTCAGGCGGTAGCGTGTCAAGATGGAACCCTGTGGTGCTATCAGATTGTGTTCAACACCGTGCACGGTCTGTATCGAGAGCGGTACGCGTACCGAGAGAACATGACAGATGTCATCATACAAAACCTGACGACGGGCAATAAAGTGCGGATCAAATGCCATGACAGAGTGCAGAAGATCGCCATCTACAAACATCGGCTGGCTGTAAGATATAGTTCATTATTTATTACAGCTTTTTTAGTCTAGTCAGCTTTAGCCAGTAATTCAGTCTTATTAAGAGGTTCCTGGTTCGATCAATCGTACAGTTTTTTTGCGATATTCTTGACTCGCCTCGATGGCTGTATCTCACTCCCCTACCTCGAAGAATAAGTTAGAACATCGATTCTGTTACTGATTTCTGCGGTCGTATCGGATTGCTAGATGTCTATGGGTGTCGGTAGTCATGAGAATGGCTCCGACAGCTCGTTTGCTCACCTATAGTATAAAAAAAGGAATAGCGAATGAACGGATTATTTAGCCAATACTTTAATAATATTTAAATCATACAACATATTTATAAAAATAAATGTGTATCTGTACGTCCTTAGAATCGTAAACTAAGAATTTAATTAAAGTTGTTGTCGATGAACCCTCAAAGGTATCTGATTTGGTACTACCAATTTTCGAAAGATGGCAATGGCAGGGTACAACAAGGAATATAATTATAAAGATGACTGCTAAAACCTTATCCCCCTTATTAATAAACATAGAATAACTCTATCCAAGGAATAACCTAGTAATAAACTGACATCTGTCAAATTCCTTAATAAAAAACACATAAAAAGTATGGAATTTGACAGATGTCAGTTTATTACTAGGTTATTACTTGGATATAGTTATTCCATATTTATTAATAAGGGGGTATAAGTTTATCAGCCAAGAGTATACTAGCTGTACATACTTATATATTTACAGGTGCAGCTGCCGGAGCGAGTGGTTGTGTACGAACAAGGCGACGACGATGGAATGTTGTACAGAGTCAAAGAGAAACTTTTACAAAAAGCTGAATGTTCATTACTGGTGGCCACCAGTGATTCTCTGCTTATATGTCAGGTAAATGGATGTTTCATTTACATTTCAATGTTTTTAAAGTACTATTACTATTGCTACTCTACTTAACACTTCGTCCAGTGTCAGTATACTGAAATATTAATACTGTTTTAATGTTGTGAACATTGCAATTAATATTAGATGTAATTAAAACTTCAATTATATATCTAGTGCCAGTTACATTTTAAGCACTATTGGTACATACCAATAGTGTCCAAATAGACGGATACGAATTTATTTTTTATTCCAAGGATGTTCGACTTCA
>LUGF01024438.1:161490-175454 GCA_001625245.1 Calycopis cecrops
TTATCTGATTAGTAGAAAAAATCGTAACCATAGGTCGTTCACCGAAAGTTGTCCTCTGCAATTTACCCCAATTTTGAGATTATGTGGTACTTGCTGGCAACAATATCTCTTGAATATAATATATACAAGTAATAGGCTAGTAAGGATATAATTTACACGCCAATTATTATTTATTGCTTTATTTTGCTGACAGTAAAAAGCGATCGAATCGATTGAAGCGATTCCAGACAATGCCACTGTCACTTGTAAAAACGTTATCATCATCTGTTGTATCAGAATCTGTATTGCTGTCATTTTTTAGTACAATTAAACGCTTATCAGTAATAATATCCATGCAGCCATAACGTTCATAAAATGATCTTCAAAATTTTTTACGTGGTCACACCCTTTTTTCCAATACTGGGCTATAAATTTATTCACTTGACGTTTTTGTAATGTTGCTGACATGCAATTTTGCAACTATCTTTAATAGTAGTTTATGCAACTGTCGTATAACGAAGGGTATTAAAACACGAGTGTGAATTTTTGAAACAAGCGAACGCGAGTTTCAAAGTAGTACCTCACGAGTGTTTTAATACCCGTGTTATATGCAGTTGCATACACTACTTTATCTTCACTAATGCAATTAATCAATTAATCAAACATTGCGAAACATTAAATTCGCGCGTATTGCCCCATTCGTTGTTGGACCGACGACTGTTTGACCGACGAGGCGACGACTGCTTGACCGACGATTTAAAATGTAATGTTCTTTGAAGATAAATATTTTTATTAAATACTTTAATTTGATTGCTAAAATTGCGGCGCGTAAATATATACTTTTTATAATTCAATGTTAAAATACTAGCTTCAATGTTGAAATATAATGTGAAAAAAGCACATGACTACTTTTAAATTTGTACTAAACAGTAGATTATTCGTTGTCTGTGGCGTTCATTTTTGCTTTCATTTTTTGTAGAGCTTTGTCTCTTTCTCGCAAATCTTTCGCAAGCTTTCATTGAACCAATGAGAGCGCAGCTGCAGCGCGCGCAGGGCCAATCAGGATAGAACGCGCGCTGTTAAGATTTTGAAACAAGGCTCTCTCACCACTCTCTCTCTCTCTCTCGCTCTCACACAGTGTTATAATGAGATTTTACGATATCGATTTGGATATTATAACATCATGTCAAATTGCTTAAATTGAGTTTTTTGTTGTCTGAGCTATAACAGTAGTTATTATAAATCAAGTATTGAAAACATAAGTAGAATGTTACAACATTAGTGTAGATAAAAAAAATTAAAGATTTATGGAAAAACAAATAACAATATAAAACTGAAATAAATCAGGTTCACTGAGATGCGTACTTTTTATTTTATTCGTTACGCCTGTAATTTATTATTACCAATACTATAATTACCGATCCATTTACTTATAGGTGCGTACTTTTGTAAAGGCAATTTGTTTGTAGCTGGTATCCCTGTTTCACTAACCTATCGTGACGGTAACGTTTTCTGGTAGTTTGGTAATAACTGACATCGGCTGTCATGGCATACAAAATGCAGGCTAGCAATGACAGGACATGACATATCATAATTAGGGTAATGTTCAATTTCTACCACTTTATAGAAGTTATAATCACTAGAAGTTATTCTTTAAAATTACATCAACAATCAATCATTAAAACTTCTTTTCACTAAGGGAGCTAAGGCATAGAGAGCATGTCCACAGATGCGCCATCTTTTGGGGTGATTCTCCCCAGTCTCAAGTCTCAGTGATTCTGATTTGTGAATGTATCCCCAGTTTGCCAAGTTTACTCTGCATTGACTCCGGTCCGTAGACGGTTCAAAAACTTCCATGTAGTACATTCCTGGAAAGGCTGATCCGCCTGACGGTAAAGACTTTGGGGGCAATATAGTTTAGGGGGCTTAACCTTAACCCCCTTATTTATAAACATAGATTAACTTTACTTCAAGTATTAAAGTAGTATCTGTCAAATTCCATACTTTATTAATAAGGATTTTATTTTTATGTTTTATATTATATGTTATTTAAGGCATTATTTATATGTTATTTAAGGACCTATGTTACCCCTTATGGTCCAGAGTAGCTTTCTCAGTTTCGCTGGCGAGTTGCACGGCCTGGATCAGTGTTTCTCATGTCTCTCACTTTTCTGCTTTTAAGGCTCACGGATGGAAGAACGTGGTTGTGTAGGTTGCGGGGTCGCTGGTCTGACAACTGTTTGTGTCATTCACAGCACGCCACGTCACGACGGACACTGGGAGGGGCTATACCCGCTCGCGCCAAGGTTCCTAACTTGGGGGTAATTACACCCCGGGGGTAATTCATCTATTCCACGAGGATAACAAACAATTTAATTATATAAATGTAAAATAATAAAATCACAGACCATTGCGCCACAGTTGTTTGGAAGAGATTTTGAAAGCGGGGTAAAATCAGTTCTCCACATAGATTACAGCGGTAACAATATTGTAAAGGTTAGGAACCACTGCGCTAGCGGGTAAAGCTTATTTAGAGAGGTAGGTTTCAGGCAGCCTGTAATTATGCGACACGTTTGATGGAGTGCTGCAATGCCCCGGCGCGGAACGCTGCCACACAGTACACGCGTGTTCACCGGCGGGAAGGAGACCGACAGACCTGACGTACTGAGCACATACGGGCTTATCCCCAAGATGTCGACGAGAGGCGCTGTAGACATAGACGCTAAGACCCTGTGCAGATTAAGCTATTCCACTCGTATCTATTGTTATTTGTGTCCAGATACTGCGTTAGTCATCCTTGTTCATTTCGATTTAAATACGTGCACTCGCCATGTCGTTTATACGTGTACGCACGTGTACGCAATTCGGAACGAATAGACTCGCGCGTAAATCGCTCACTCTGTAGAGGCTCCAAAAAGTATAGGTAATAAAAATTATACGGGCGTTCGCCAATGTCCTTTCAACTTCACCTACATATTACGATAAATAATACATATACTTCGCAATAAGTAGTATCTCACGATTCCCTTAAGGAGTAATACATCTAACTATAACTTTTACAGGATACGGTGTTGTCGGTTATCGGCTTGAGGATACCCCGATGTTGGACACTACCAGCGCCGATTCGCTACGTCAAAGTCACGACGTTGTATTTTGAAGAAGTTCTGCTTCTTGGATTGTTTAACGGACAGGTGAGTGGTGGTTTGGTATAGGTAAAAGGATAACTACTACTAACTAGCTGTACTGTGCGCGCGTTGCTACGCCACCAACAGACACGTCAGCATGGACTATCACAGCAATATATACAATTCATAGGAATGACAGTGGCGCTATCTGCCGAAAATTTTTTGTACTAACTTAAAAACCTTCGTGGGCGCATTCAGAACAACTTTACTTCTTCTATCGTGTCAATGGCACCATTTAAATTGACTATTTCCACTAAGTATTAAAAATGATTAAAATTAGATTTTGCCGGACCAGTAATTTATCACGGAAAAGCCAGCATCTGACACCTGCATGAGGTCGGCTTTGGTACAGTTGGTAGGGCACAGAGGACAGGACAAAAGGTGCGACATGTCCTGGTCTCGAGCACCGCAGTCGCACTCCGACCTAGTAGCATAGCCCCACCTTACCAGGCTTGAATGAAGAAGCTTGTTGAAGAATGAAGTCAGGAGGGACGGGGTAATTCGAGCTCCACAGACTCTTCCTTTTTTCATTTGGCTCTACTTTAAGGCTGCTAGTCGCCTGTATAAAGCTTTTACGGCTTTTTAAGCGTGTTCTTGCTGTATGTGGCCGAACACAGGGAGCCTGAAGTCGGTCTCCTGCGATAGTTTTTCTGACTCACAGGCTACTTGTCGGCGCACATTTGGTGGGGCGATACCAGCGAGTGGGTAAACGAGTTTGAGTGGTGTCGGTTTTAGGCAGCCCGTTATAATGCGGCAGGTCTCGTTAAGCGCAGTATCTACTTCTTTCGCGTGTGCAGAGCGATGCCACACTGGACATGCATACTCACCAGCGGAGAAGGACGGAGTGGATGTAGTGAGACGTCTGAGAAGGTTATTTCTAGTGCCTATCTTCTGTTTCATATTATGACAGTGTGATCTGAATGTTAGGGCTCTGTCCAAGGTGATTCCAAGGTAGCGAGGGTACGGGCAATGTTCGATGTCAACGCCACAACTTTACAAAAAAGTGATAAACGTGAAGTGACATAACGTAACCGGGATCACGCTAAAATAAGAGGGCGAAAAATAATAAATGTAGCAGCCTAAGTATTACATCATCTATCTCCCAGTCAAAATCGGTCCAGCCGTTACTGAGATTAACCGGTACAAAACGACAGACAGGCAGACAGCAATACATACACACACACACACACACACATACAATTGTAAAAAATATTATTTGGATATATGTGCCGAATTTGTACCGAATTCACATGCATTAAAAAAAGAGGTTATATTAATATTACCAAATTGATTAGTATACTCGTAGGTCACTAACATTATAAATGCGAAAGTTTGTATGTTCGTTTGTTTGTTTGTTTGTTACTCCTTCACGCAAAAACTTCTGAACCGATTTACCTGAAATTTGGCCCACGCATAGAGAGTAACTTGGATTAACACATAGGATATTGATTGTCGTGATTTTCTATTTTCCACGGGATCGAAATACGTGGGTGAAACCACGGAGCGCAGCTATTATACATATTTTTACTTACAATTTCAGATTTGGCAAGTGGAGCCGAGTAACGGTAGTTCGAAAATGGTTCTTCAAATAACGGGCAGCGTCCGGTGTCTCGACGTGAGCGCGTCTCGGAGCCGGCTGGCCGTCGTCGACGAGACGTCCGTGTGTCGCGTGTACAGCCTGCCCGCCGGCGAGCAACTGTATACGGTATGTTGCTCTCTGTACAGTACTGGATCCACCGTTGAGCAACTTTATACGGAATGTTGCTCTCAGTACAGTACTGTAACACCTGCTCTGGATGAATTGGGATGGCGTTACCTAGCTCGGTAGATGGAGCAGGGTTCACTATATCGTCGACTATCCTTATAACTTTGCCAATTTGGCTTAGTAGGTGATAAAATTATATACTTGGTTACTTATACGTTTATTTATAATCACCTCTAAATACAACATAGAATAACTTAATGTTCCCTTCTCTAAGCATTCGTGCTGATTCTAATATATATCTTCCTGGCCCACCCTGGTGCCTTTCAAAATAATAATGCAAAGATTTTTCACTGTTGAGAAAAATACAATTCAAATATTTTTCCGAATTCTACACAGCTATGTTTTTCTATAAAAAAAAACATATCTTTCGTGCAGGTTTTATTGTCCTTTCGTCCAAATAGTTCCTATGATATAAAAATTAATTTATATTCCTACGTTATCATAACGCTAAGCATTACAGTACTGTAGATGCCTTAGAGCCAGCGCACGCATGCTACATTTAGCGTCGGCGATCGGCTATTTCGACGCTTTTTAGAAGCTGAATGCAGCGACCAGGCGCTCCCCAGTGCACACTTAAAAACGCCGAACGCGGCGATTTCGACGCAAAGCGATTGCGAGTGTTATATATCGAGCATCGGAGCAGTCACTAAATCGCGCGAATCCGATACCGCGACTGAACGCAGAGAGTCGCTAAATCGTGATGCAGCATAGATACAGTAAAAGTATCGTGTGTGCTGGCGCCCTTACATAATAGCTACGCCAATATTTCTCGAGAACATGTCACCAAATATCAGAATAAAGCCTGAAGTGAAAGTGAGGATTTTTTGTCCAGTGTCGTAAACGGGCCGACTCACTTTAGTCCACTTTAACCTCTACAAGACACCAGTTTGCTGCACCCCGCCAGAAACAGGCAGGCATTGTATCTCGCTGCAGAAAGAGGTCGCTGGAACGTGTAGAGGTGGAGAAGATCTCAGGTGTATAGGACGACATCTTGGCTAAAACTTGCCAAGGATAGAGCGAGGTCGTAATGGATCCTAGAGGCCAAGCGATGTTACTGTATTGCCGATTCAGTCTGGCACGACCGGGAGGTACTTTGTTCATATAATGCCAGCGTGTAGTTATAGCTACACCGTCACATAATCGTTTCTGATTGATGATGATGATTCCCCTTAGATGGATTTCCTCCTCGAAAGGTTTGCATTTCAATTGTGATTATGGATGTCTATAGACGGAGATATACGGGGCGGCTGCTCGTTTGTCCCCTTATGCTATGAAACAAATGTACCTATCAAAAATTACGGAGGTTGGCGCAGGCGAGTTGGTAATATTGACGTCACTGCATTCATAATCTGAACAGCGCCTAATGTGATGATCACAATTGTGAGTATAGTATATATCGTAGTGGCCTGGACGATACAGCAGATGTGCGAGCGGCTTTATCCCTTCTGGGAAGTCATGCACGATCACCTGACTATACATTCATATATTCAACTCTTACTCCCATTTTAAGAGCATTGTTTAGGACTTGGTTATGTAGATTATAAAGCATTGTAATGATACAGGAGGAGAACGTATCATCAGCGTCGTGGAACTCGTGGTGCGACGAGCTCCTGTGTCTCTCCGGCGCCGGTCTGCTGTCCATCAAGGCTGGCTCCTTCCCCCCGGCCACTCAGCCGCTCACTGGCTCTGTGGTGGGATTCCAGGGAGGCAGAGTGTTCTGTCTCCAATCCAACGCTATGCAAACTATAAACGTTCCCCTCTCTCATGCGGTCCATCAGTACATTCAGCAAAAGATGTTCAAGTAAGTTCACCGCACATATATCAACTTGGAAAGGGATCGTCACCATATCACCTCGAGCCGTTCAGAATTATTTGTATGAAACTCCAAACTTTTAGTAAGAGGTAGTGCCACGCTGCATGCTTGCATGCAGCCGAATTGGACCGGCACGACCGGGGAGGTACCTCTCGCTTACACGAGACCGGCGTGAAGTGACAGCTGTGCTGTCGCGTTTCGTGCGGTGTGTAAGTAGCCGGTGGCCCATGGAGGTGGGAGGAGAAAGGGGGGCAGCGCATCTGTATAGTCTCTATGCAGATGTCTATGGGCGTCGGTAGTCATGAAAATGGCTACAACTGCTCGTTTGCCCCCTTATACCATAAAAAAAAAAAAAAAAATACTGCAACGCACATTAATGGGAAACGTAACGTAATCGCCTCGTCTCGAAAAGCGAGCGAACCTTTCCAAGTTGTGACCATAAACCGTATATACGACGTAATATAATTGTGTAATATAAGATAATATCTTTTATGCAGGTCGAGGTAAAGTCGAAATTGAGCGAGTGGTAGATGCACGTAATTTAGCTGTCAATTTGGACGAAAATATTAGGTTGGGGAAGCACACGATAAACGCTGTTAGGAACTGTTTTTACAGATTAAAGCCTTGTTTAGGAGTCTTAATGTCAAAGCTATGTTATGCAGACGTAGTGATTGGACCGTGTCTTCTCTCGCGATCGAAAAACCTTTTTTTTTTTTTAATGATATAGGAGGGCAAACGAGCAGCCGGAGCCATTTTCATGACAACCGACGCCCACGAACATCCGCATAGAGGCTATACAGATGCGCTGCCTTCCTTTCTCCTCCCACCTCCATGGGCCACCGGCTACTTACACACCGCACGAAACGCGACAGCACAGCTGTCACTTTACGCCAGTCTCGTGTAAGCGAGAGGTACCTCCCCGGTCGTGCCGGCCCATTTCGACTGCATGCAAGCATGCAGTGTGGCACTACCTCTTACCAAAAAGAGCAAAATGCAAGTGCTCGCTATTGTTTTATCTATCTATTGTATACAGAATATCGGTGGTGAGGATATTGACTTAAGATATTCTCAACATATGCCGAGTGGCAATACCTTCCAGTCAAAGATACATTCCCATTCTTTCTTATAACTGTCGTGTGTGTGTGTGTCTGTGTGTGTTATAGTAGTACTCTATTTGTTCTATTGTCTTTGTTTACATTGTTTGATAATCTGTAGTTTTTTTTTTCATTTCAATATGGAATCAGCTATTTCCGGACCGATACGACCTAGGGATCTTCAAGAAAAGAGCTTATTCTTTCCTCAAAGGTCGGCAACGCATCTGTTAGACCTCTGGTGTTACGGATGTCTGTGGGCGTTGGTGTTCACTTTACATCAGATGACCTAACTGCTCGTTTGCCTCCTATGCTATAAAAAAAAAGTTGTATTCTTATTATTTACCCTAATAATTTTTGTAATTACACGTTTTGTGTAATGTCATTTTGTATCCGAGCAAATATAAGATTACTTATTTTGGGCCAGAAATAATACGTCCCCTTTACAATGTTCCAGCGATGCGTACGCAGTGGCGTGTCTCGGCGTGACAGCGCTGGACTGGGAGCGTCTGGGTATGGCCGCACTGGAAGAGATGTCGTTCGAGGTGGCGAAAAAGGCTTTTCAGAGGAGCGAGAATATAATATTCCTCTCGCTTATTGATCATATACAGGTAATATTTTATTTCTGTGGTCTAAGCGGTTTATAGTTAAGTTTTATTTGACATGAAATACTACTAAGTATAGAAGTTTGCTTGATTTGTTTTTGAAACAGAAAAAAGTGGCACACTACAACCTTTATCAGTACGTATGTTTGTCAAATCAACCTCGATTTGGTGATGGTTTTAGTACGGTGTGAGAATATCATTACAATGAAGAAAGTTTAATATTTATAAGCATTAACTTGCAAAATGTCCTAAAAATTTCAATGTTATGTAGACACAATAGATGTATGTTGTACATTATTTGTATGTAGGAACGTTATGAGGTAGGCGAGAAGCGGTCAGTGATAGTGGGCGACATACACGCGTACCGAGGTCGGTACGCAGAGGCGGCGCGCGAGTACATGACTGCTGCGCGCGACGACCGCGCGCTAGAGATGTACGTCGATCTGCGGATGTTCACTAAAGCACAGGTGAGAATAGCACATTTGTAGATATTAGGCACGTTGCGTAGTATATCAGTATCAGCGAAGTACACGCGTAATGAGGTGTGTACCCCGAGTCGGCACGCGAATATTTGACTGCGGGACGATCGCGCGCTAGGGATGTACATGAATGGATGTTCACTAAAATACAGGTGAGAAAAGTACTTCGTGCGAGTAACGCGTACGTGATGTGGAACCGTGTGTTTTGACACGCCACGGACCACAGTGCGGGATGAATGCGGACTAGAGATTTTCGTGGATCGAAGAATGTTCAACAAAGGACCGGTGAGATTAGCACATTTGTACCGATCAGTGTAGTGCGCGACATACACGCGTACCGGGGTCGGTACATAGTTGCGGCGCGTGAGTACGTGACCGTGGCGCGTGTTGACCCCGCGCTATAGATGTTGTGTGGATCTTCACTAAAGCAATGGTGAAAATGAGCGACATACACACACACACACACAGACGAAGCGCGAATAATGACCGCAGCGCAGGACAAGCTCAAGCTATTTACGTGAATCTGATGATGTACTCTATAGCACAGGCGAGAACAGCTCGTCTGTACGCGGGACGTTACTTAGTAGTATCAGTGTAATTGTTGATATAAAATATGCTTCGATTCAACCTCGTCATACCTTTTTATCTTTGATTGCATGATAATCTTCAATTTAAGTACGAATTTTCTAAAATTGAATGATTTTATACACCTCTCTATGTCAAAAACAATACCTATGGCAACGGGATAATGTTTCATTCCAGGTTCTTAATGTTTTTAACGTCTGTATCCTTTTTTCTTTGAAATAATATTAATAATCTATTTAAGCACCATTATATACACAGAGCAAACAATGATTCATCTTATTTTCGAAAAAGTAATATTAACAAAATTAAACCAAACAAAATTAAAAATTAAAATACAGACTTTTCTATTTCTGTTGGTGCACAAATTACGAAAAAAAAATAAGGTGACATTAGTACCTATTGTAAGTACGTGTAGTACCTATTGGTGAAAAATATTAAGGCCTTTTTTGTAACGTTACAGGAATTTGTAGGCGAGGGTGAAGGTTTGGCTGCGCTCGCTCGACGGAGGGCAGAGTGGGCTCGGAGGGTCAACGAGCCGAAGGCAGCTGCCGAGATGTACCTCGCGGCGGGGGACGTCGGTAAAGCCGCCAGGCTACTCGCCGAGAGCGGCAGGAGGGACATGTGAGTTAAGATATTGAGAAACTCTCAAAATTCATCCGCAAAGGCCATTTGGAATTTTAGATTTTCTATTAACAGAATCAAAGCAAATAAACAAAACAAAACAGTAATATATATCTAGTATTGTACTAGTATGCATTTAGAATAGAATAGAAATAAATTTATTCGATGCTCCATAAAACAACAAGAGACAAAATGCAGCACAGAATATAAATACATACCTATATCAAAAAGACAAAAAAAAAAAGGACAATTTAAATACTTCTAAAACAAAAAAAAAAAACAATTTAAGTCCTTGTTACATACTATGCATGCATAGTGATGCAATGTGAGGAGCACTGAAGGGATAATAATAAATAATTTACACTAAATAAATATATACCTACTAAATTCCATCTATATATACTATAACATGTTTTTATAGGTTGATTGAATTGGCGAGGAAAATGGATAAAGGATCCAGCGATTCCCTCCGTCAACTCGCGGAAGCCTTGGAGATCGCCGGCGAGTATCCCACAGCGGCGGATGTGTATAAGCGGTTAGGGGACTACAGGTAGATATTCTAGATCAAATATAGCAGCCAATTACCAGCTCTCTCTTCATCTATCAGTACACATACTGCCAGTTCTGCGTAAAGAATTCACCGACGAAGATGGTGACCCCACACTCATCAAGATAGGCAAGGACGGGTCCCTCTTGGTGTCTGCAAACATATATCTTCTATAAGCTAGAGCCCCTATTATTCGCAGTATGGCCGACAGCAGAATTGTGACGAGTAGAACAATATCATCATTTTAAATGAACAAGAATTAAAGTTGTTTAAGGCGTATTTTCGTCTTTTTCTAGCATATGATGACAAACGCGTGATCCGAACTATTTGGTGACCACCGACGCCCATTATATCCCGCACATGCCGATGTGTTGTACTCCTACAATTACCCCAACAGGCCACGGACTATTCAAACAGCACGAAACGTAACATCATAGCTTTCACATTTCTATTCTGTCGTGTGAGCGAGGCGTAAGGACCCAATTCGGCAATGCAGCACCTCACTACCTCTTTACGATTAAATCTTATGTTAAGGAATAGTAGCCGTATCACTTTGATCCGTTCAGTATACTTTATATGAAATTACATACTGCAACGCACACTAATGGAAACGTAACGTAATCGTCTCGCCTCAAAAAGCGAAGGCGTATCGTATTGGCTTTGTGTTCCCTTTCCGAATTGATGTGTGCAGTGACTATAAAGTTTAAAACTTATGTTATTTGTAGTAAAGTGGCTCAGCTAACAGTGGCTTCGGGAGAGTGGTCGCAAGCGTTCGCGCTCGCACGTGACCATCCCGAGTGCAAGCGAGACGTGTATCTGCCGTACGCACATCAAATGGCCAAAGAGAACAAATTCGTTGAGGCGCAGAAAGGTAATCTACACATCTATTTATACCCTGCATCTATGCTAAATTTTATCTTTATTTCTAGTATTAAGTTGTAATGAGTGGCGAAATCGAGAATGCATGTAATATATTTAATAAAGTGGATTTATCATATGCCATAAAAAACATAAACTCAACAAAAAACAAAAATGGCATAAAATTATAATTTTAATTAAAATAAATACATTTTACAATGTCATATATAAAATATATCGAATAGATTTTAAAAAATCTAAAATTTTATGCAACGAAAATGTGGACGTGTCTCGAGCGACCACCAGGAAAAAAGCTTCAAGATTGAAATGTTAAAAAAAATAAAGAAAATACATTATATCCGAGTGCATCAATAGTTTTTCTAGCGTATATAGTATGTAATATGATGTCACTTAATATGTTCCCTGGATAGAGCCTGCATAGCTTGACAGATATCAACATAAAAAGATGTTGCTAACGGAATTTATACATTCAATTACTATATTTAAAAAAGACGAGTTTCTAGATTTTGCAATTTAAAGTTACTTTGTTGTTAAGGTACAAGTCCGAGACGTTTTATTAATTATTTTTCACTATGTTTTTAGCTTACCACATGGCGGGTGAAACGGCCACGGCTCTGCGAGTATTCACAGTGCTTGTCAATAACGCGCTCGCTGAGGAAAGGTTCAGCGACGCCGGATACTTGCATTATCTACTCTCCCTGCAGTACCTAGAGTCCGCTGCGAACACTGAGAATAAGTAAGTACTACCGTAGTAGTGCGTAGTAGTGCATGCTCGTACTTCCCATTCATACGGAACCCTCGGTGTGCGAGTCGGACTCGCACTTGGCCGGTTTTTTTAAATAAAAAGTATCATATTTCCTTTCTAATACCTCTTAAGAATCTGTGTATGAAGTATCACGATCACCGGTAGAGTAGTTTTGGTATGAAAGCGTTAACAATCATACTGATGTACCTAATATTAGTAATTTTTAGGCTTATATTTAGTAGCACACACTAGTAGTGCAGGGCGTTACGAGTTAGTATATCTCCATTTTCCAGTACTACGCAGCACCTCGATGATTTGAACTCTTAATATTTTTCCTGTCGCAACGCCGCTAAAGAAGTTTTTTTTAATAATTTTACTTCTGTGTTCTGTTTTCAGGGAGCATAGAAAGAACATAGAGGAATACAAGAGGAACGATCGTCTGGCGCGTACGTATCACGCGTACGAGGCGGTACATCAGTGCGTGCACGAACTTTTCTCGCTCGCGCAACCGGACCCGCTATTGCACGCGGCGCGCTACGTGCTCGCGACCGTGCAAGACCTGCCGCCCGAGGGCATCTCTATGTTGTATCCTTTACATTATTTGCTCTGCAGTTGGGATTTATCATCTCTTTATATTATTAGGCCGCGATTTAGGGTCATTTTTGCCCCTTTTTTGTGGGTATAAGGGGGGCAAACGAGCAGTTGAAGCCATTTTAATGACTACCGACGCCCATAGACATCTGCATAGATGTTATACAGATGCGCTGCCCTCCTTTCTCCTCCCACCTCCATGGGCCACCGGCTACATACACGACGCACGAAATACGACAGACCAGCTGTCACTTTACGACGGTCTTGTGTAAGCAAGAGAGACCTCCCCGGTCGTGCCGGCCCAATTCCGCTGCATGCAGGCATGCCATATGGCACTACTTCTTACTATTACCCTCTATTGGATTTATATTTTTTATCACGTCTTTATCAGCATATGGTTTCCTTAATATGATATTTTAGTTGTTTGTACCTGTGTCTAGCGAAACAAGCGAAAGCGCTTAATGCAAACATGCTGGCTCGTCAAATGCTGGACAAGGTGCTTGGGCTTCAAGTACCACTGAAATTTCAGGTAGGTAACTTGAACTTATTACAAAGATATTTTAGTTATTATTTATTGTAGTTTTGTTAGCTGTTAAAAATAATAACCGTTTTATATGGTATTATTGAAAAGTATCCAACTGTAAGCGGCAACTAAAGTTATAAATCTTTCTACATTGGTGTCAGTGTCACGTAGGAGTATGAAATGGGCCATGAAAAGGAGGGACAGGATTTAAAATGAATTATAATCGCTTTTGTGATGGCCCCTTTGACTCGTTATTTCTACAACATTCTTCATACAATGATATTTGGGGCCTAGTGATTCACGAGCTGTGATTGATGATAATTGTCTCATCAATCACAGATCGTGAGTTCCCGGATTTCTATGCTGAGACCGGACTAATGAAGAGGAGAGCTGCGTTCAGTATCTGGACGTGACATGTAGCTCTACTATCTCGGCAACGTGCGAGCGTGTACGTGCGAGCTCACTCGCACTTGAAACGCTTAAACTGAACAGGCTGTTATTCTCGTTGTCTAAAAGTTGTTTTACATTTAGGAAAGCGTGGAGCTATTGGTGCTGA
>LUGF01024438.1:194895-210470 GCA_001625245.1 Calycopis cecrops
AGGTCAGTGCAGCTTCATCGATATGAGAAGCAAGCACACTGGGGAGCTCAAGCCTCTGTATTTATGGTCGATGGGGGGGCCAGACCCCCCCTTCTTTCCCAGCTACTGGGAGAAGGCAAACCGGACTATTGCGATTAATAAGTTATACTATTATTATCTTGGCCAAGGACAGCGGGTGTCCTCCTAAATATGTAAACTGTTCGTGTCGTTGAGTAAGGATAAATAGTTTAGTCAAATGTAAAGGAGATTGTGAGGCGATTTATCATAAAAAATGCATGCAATCTAATAATAATTTTCTGCACACATCAATTTGCGATGTGTGCCGAAATAACAGCCCTTCACAGCAACCGCAAAACACAAAGATGGCGATAAACCCTATTGAAGGATCTGGAGAGAGAGTGTTAGCAGAGTTGAATAAAAAGTTAGAGGTCATTTACAGTTTGGAGAAGAGAATGATTAGAATACTAAAACGATAATCATAGAATTAGCGAATAAGGTGAATTTGAAACCTAACGAGATTGAAGATGCAAAGCGGTCGAGAAAACGTTATAAATAAAATTACTAAACCTGTACTGGTTACCCTAAAATCGAGAAATGCGCGGAATAATTGGATTTTGGCGAAAAAACAAAAAAAAGTTTACTTAATCTATATAAATGAGGTGTTGCCAAAAAACAAAGGCCAAATTCTATGGATGGTCAAAAACAAGCTTATAGAGCCACTTTGCCACCACACACAACTTATCTGACCCGGTCGTGGTGGCGCTCTTCTGACAAGAGTGACAAGTCTTGTCTAATTAAGTATTGCCATTAAATGATATATCCCGACTTTTAGGGTAAAAATAATGTGCGATTCAGGAAGTAATTGAAATTTTGGCATCACAATACTAAAATCATGATAACTATTATTTTATTACTTTTTTTTTCATAGAATAAGGGGGCAAACGAGAAATCATAGCCAGTTTAGGGCAACGTATCTAACGACGCCCAAAGACGTCCACATAGAGGTTATACTGATGCGCCTCTGTTATCAGTTATACTAATGACCTCCATCTTCCTTTTTCCTACATGGGCCACCGGCTTTATCAGCACCGCATGCAATGCGACAGTACAGCTGTCTCTTTACGCCGGTTTCATGTAAGCGAGAGGTACCTTCCCAGAGCGTGCCGGCCCGATTAGACTGCATGTATGCATGCAGCGTGGCACTTCCTCTTTCTGATAATTAAAAATATTATATTAGAAATAAAAGATTGAAGTAACTAGTTTAGTCATAAGTTGTTACAAATAAAATATCCGATATTTTCTAAAAAAAAATAATTTTATTTTGAAGTCATATATTTGATTATGTAGAGTGAAAAAGATGGAGAATGGTGACGTACAAAACTGGTTATTAAAAGCGTCCCTTAGCTCGCGCGCTTCAGTTGAAGTTTTCACTCTTTTTTCGCAAAAAATGGAGTTTTGTAACCCCTTGGTAAGAGACAACCCACCAAATCATGACGTATGCTGGATGATGGCCTCGCTAAACTTTGGCCACTACCTCGGAAGCTTCTTTAGAGTTGTGTGCAGACACTCGATCATTTTGTTTGTTTTAGTGCTCCTCGAATGTTAACATTTTTTCATCAGTAAAGAGATTTTTTCTTTGTTTTTCGTCCGCAAAATAACAGCTATTTTGATTTTTCTACTATGTTTTGCTTTAGTGCCTGATTTAAGGTATGTCCTGTGTATCTCCTGTAAGCTCCTAAACTTAGTTAGTTGTTTACTTAGTTGTTTGATAGTCCGAGAAAGTGTCCTCGGTGGGATTCTCATTTCTCATTTTAGTAATACATAACGCTTGTGCGAATTTAAATCAAAGAAAAATAACAAACTGATATATTAGGCACAAATATTACAACTCCAGGTAAAAACAGGGAAAGAAAGAAGGGAAAAACCGAAATTGACTATTTTGATTTAGGCGTGATAAGGAGGAAAATTCACAAGTTCTACACATTTGAGAAAGAAATATCAACTATACCAAAGTTACTCAATGTTTTACGCGATGAAATTAATTTTGAAACAGGTAGAGAAACACTGAGGAAAATATTACATAAAATTGGTTTTCTATACAAGAAAATAAAATCGAATAGAAAATATATATTGGTACGGAACCCTCGGTATGCGAGTATCTATGACTCGCACTTGTAGGATGATTTTTTAAATATAGGTAATATCTATTATATCAGCGGAGAAGTAATAACATAATCAACATTCAATCAATAATTTAAAATAATCTACCTTTCGTACGGTTTCTAAAAAGATAAATAACAAAGACGTCCAAGTACCTATCCTTATGAAAGTTACCCAAGTAGGTATAATGGCACGAAGCCGACCGAAAGAACATTAAAAGGTAGATAATGAATGTCTATGCGGTTGTTTTGAGTGAAATGTGGTACTTAATGTCAGTTCGACTCAATCATGACTTCAACTGCAAGGGTTGTATAAATAGGTATCGATAGTTGATATTCGATAAATAAGTATATCCATCGGCAGGTGAGGAGCGCGACTGTTCGTTTTTGGCGAATCAGAGGCTGGCAGGTGCGCGTGCGCAGGTGTCGCCGCGATCTCGGCCGATATCGATATACAGGTTGTTGTTGATCGATAAACTTACATCTTAACGTGATGTACCTCGATAACTTTGTTTCTTGTATTTAAGTTAATGTAAGTCACATACTGTTTATAGCATAACTCTGATTCAAACTTTAAATGTGTTTGATAATGTTTTTTTTTCACGATACACGATTAACTTCCTGTTAATGAATGAAATGTGATGTACAATAATAACTTCATGTTGCTTATGTTAAACATAGTTTTAAGAACATATTTCTATTGAAGTTTAATACATAATGAATGAATGAAATATACTTTATTGCGTACACAAACTATTTGACAATTAAATAAAAACAGATACCATTTTACATACAATGTTCATGTACACAAAAGGCGGTCTTATTGCTTTTAAGCAATTTCTTCCAGACAACCCTTGTGTGCATGAAAGAATACTTATAAACTAGGTAAGGTAGGACATAGCTACAAAAAAAAATCGACAAATTAAAGTAACAAACAAAAAAAAAAATAAACAAACTTAATATTAATACAAAAGAAGGAGGGAAAAAAAAATGGTTGTAATCATAAATACAACAAACGACAACAATAGTACTTAAAAAAAAATGCAATGCATTATTCAATACACGTACATATTATAGATGTATATAATATAACTACATAAACATACAAATACATTATATAATTACTCGTAAGTACATATATACTAATAACAATATATAATACATACATACACACATACATAATTTTATAATATATACATAAATATACAAAACATATAATACATTATAGCAAATGAATCAAAATTATCAATGATTGCACAAACCCAAATAATGATCTTTAACTAAAGTTTTAAAAGAATCTAAATGTCTTGCACGTTTTATTTCTAAAGGTAAGGCATTCCACAATGTAATGGCCCTTACTGTAAATGATAAAGTGTAATAACTACTCCGATGAGCTGGTAGTAGTAGAAGTAATTTATCAGAGAAACGGAGTTCTTTACTACTAGTGTGAAAAATAAAATTTTCCTTCAGATAAACGGGTGTCCTGGGATTATATAAAATACTATATAAACTAGACAGGATTCGAGCGAATACATTTATATAATAGTATTCGAATACATAGATAAGTTTTACATGCTGACGTGCATTATAATGTGAGATAGTAAATTATAAATAAAAGTTATTGTTGATTTTTTTGCAGTTGATGTGGTTATTAGATGACCCGGCGAACTTCTTTCCCATAACAGTCAATGAATGTAGTGTTACCTTTTAGCTGCACTAATTTAGGCTATATAAAAGTATTTTATTATGATGATGATAAATGATGAATGATGATGAATACATACAGAATGAGAATAAAAATTAACACGTCATGTCAGAAAAAAATGATAGAAAATTATGTTGTGCAGATTGGGAGACACTCGGATTAATTCATTGATCGGATTTTCCTACAAGCACCTTTTTTTTTTTTTTGGTAACGCAGGGGAATGCCTTTACGCACGCTACCCAGGAGCCCGGGTGGCTCAACCGGCTACAGTGTCGGGCTCGACAACTGGGTTGCCCCTACCGACTAAACCACTGCGGGTGCCCTCAGCCACTATAATTGGAGAGCCCTGGATATGAAAGCAACAGGGCGCCTCCAGCGACAGGCTGGCCTCGGTGAAAAGGCCAGACTCCTCCTTCTTAGGGACTGTTCGGCTGCCTTTGAACAGGCCCTAACTCCACGTTGGAACCGCGCAATGGGGTCAGGTTCCCATCTTAACCCCTGGTCCCATTGCTCCAACGGAGCACATCATGCCGGTCGTCCGAATCCACGCCGCCATCTGCTGATTCAGAGGGTCCCATCCGCTGGGCGGCGGAGCAACCATTAAACGGCCGCAGAGGACAGGGAGGACGGCAACGACACACCGCATCTCCTCTTCCTCTGCGGCCCCGCCGCCAACGCATCAGACGGTGCCCCCCCGTTCGGTCGCGGGAGATAGGGTGCACGGCAACGACACCCGAGCACCTCTCCTTCTGCGACCCCTCCTCCATGGACGCATCCAGAGCGGGCCCTGGCGAAGCCCACCCGACGCGTCCCCACCCGGGATCCCTCTTGGTTCACCGTGGTTGTCCAAGCCACGGCTACTAAGCCCCCTCACCACGACCAGGTAGAGATCCGTCGAGGGGGTTACTTCAAGCACCTTCACCAACCACATAAAACAACCAAATATAGTAACAGTGCCTGACAAAGAGGTGCCTGAACTTTCGAGACATAGACAATAGCTTATCAAGAAAAATCATAGACAACCTATAAAAAGACTTTTTGTTAAGTATTATTTTCGGAAATAAAAAATTAAATAATTAATAAATCATTTACACAAATAAATGTTTTTACACATATCGAGTTTTCATTGTTCTTGTTGTATTCTGCTATTCGGGGTGGAGACAAATCCAAATAATCATTAGCTAATCATGAAAATTTGTTCAGTAGATCTCGAGTTATAAGTGTTGTAACAAACACGTCTTTGTTTTATATATTATATAGATATAGATATAGAATAGAAGATATAGATAGATATAGGTATAGAATAGATTGATGACTACGTAATTAATTGTTATTACTAATTATTATATTAAAAAAAATCAAATTCTTTATTATTTATTTATTTTTTATATTAAATGATGAATGGTGTTTAGCAATAAAAATAAATTATTATTAATTTGTGCCTATAATTATTTTTATAATTAGGACCTAATTATAAAAATAATTATAGTACTTACGTAGGTGTCTAATTAGAAGAATGAGATTATAGAAAAAAACTCACTTGCTCTATAAATAAGAATGATAGTTTATAAAGAAAGTAGCTGGTGGCCCGTGGAGATGGGAGGAGAATGGAGAGCAGCGGACATCTGTATGTCCGCATCTGTATGTCTGTATGTCCGCATAGCGGACATCTGTATGTCCGCTATGCGGACGTCTATGGGCGTCGATAGTCGCGAAAATGGCTCCGACTGCTCGATTGCCCCCCTATACCATAAAAAAAAGTATTGTACTATATTAGACACGGGGTCATTAACTAGCTTATTGCTATTTTTTAGGTTAAACAAAACTTGAATACCTCTATTGGTTTGTAAGAAATTATTGCATTTGTTATATTTGCTATTCAAGGTTTAACAAGATCAATAAAAAGTTACAAAATGTGAAGTTATATTTGTGGTTTAAGTAAAACTTACATTAGTTTTATTATTTTTGAAAATAACTTTTAATTCAATCTTTTTATTTAAAATTAATTTGATAAAATTTGGGCATATATCTGAAATTTCATTAAGTATACTTACTAAAAAACATAATACAAGCCAATACCATCGAAACAAAAAAACCCCAAGCATAGACTTCCAGCGCCCCCATTTTTTTTTAATCTGCCTGCGTAAGTAAAAGGCATCAGCCTGTACATGCGTATCTCGACTCGTGCGCTACTTTGTTAACATGCGCGAGATAGGACAGATGTGCCGCGCCATATGCGCCCGCCTCTGCCGTCTTCGATCCAAACACACGCACACACATCCACACACACAAACACACACGTACACACAACTATATCGCATTTAGATATGGCCGCACTTTTGTTAATTACCTGAATGCTGCCACGTACACGGCTTATTAAACCAGCTTCAAGCTACGCATCATTTAACATTTTTGTCACTTCGTTCATGTATTAATAAAAATCATTATTAAGTACTTGATTAAAGTTGGGTCGTGGTATTTAAAGGTTATTTTTAATTTTTTCCTTAACTTCTTAACTAAGTACTTATTATATTTCCATATAGAGTTTATGTCCATTTATATTGTCATCTAAGCAAGAATAAGACTATTACAATAAGCCTTAGCTTTGCTTTTCTTTAGCAAAACAAAACGAAGTTTTCTATAAACATTAAATATCAATTTTTATAGTCTTTTTTATTAATTTACTTATTTATTAATTAGGTTTGACCAAGGCTGGTTCTTTGTTTATGTATATAACTTCGTTATTCGGCGAAGTGAAAAAGTAAGAGTTATTTTGGTCCGTCTCTTACTTTTTTACTCCTTCTTTTACCCCTCCATCGGGTTCTAAAAGGCACTGACTAGCCATTGAGGTGCCCAGATTAATTACAGTTTCAGGGCACTAAAAGTGACACTGATAGCAGTGTTTGATTTATGATATATCGGGTGCTACGAGTTCCACGCAACACCTGACTCAACCCAGTGTCCATTAGGGCGCGTAGATGAAGAAGAAAAAAATTATTTGAATATTTTGTAAAGCTACAACATAACAAGATGCGTAAAAGAACGTAATAAATCTAATTAGAATCAATTTATTTTTAGGGTTCTGTACCCAAAGGGTAAAACGGGACCCTATTACTAAGGCTCCAATGTCCGTCCGTCCGTCCGTCTGTCACCAGGCTGTATCTCATGAACTATGATAGTTTATTTCTGTTGCCGCTATAACAACAAATACTAAAAAATTTAATAATATGAATATTTAAGGGGGCCCCCATACAATAAACGTGATTTATTTGCTCCCATACAAAAGATAAGCTCCCGTTTTCGTAGATAATGGTACGGAACCCATCGTGCGCGAGTCCGACTTTTTTTTCGACGTTTTTTCAATACAGGTATCTATCACAGCATAGGTGGAGTCTAACGTAATCAAAAATCCACCAATATCTTAAAATAATCGCCTTTCGTACTAGCTAATTTAACATAGCTCCCGCACACTATTCCCCAACATATCTACTCCGATAAATTAGCCCCGTGTTGCAATGATAGCTAAGCCTCCGCGTTATTTCTAGCGCGTTTATTTCGTCTCCTTCATAAAACTTTCAGTCCCAATTAGAGATTAAATAATCAAAAATATAGGTCATTAAATCACACCATATTTTAGCTTCGTTGGATCAGTTTCGGCTGTGCATTCATCAGGGTATTACGCTAAGTGTCTCTAAATACAGAAAAGTTCTGAAACTAAAATTCGATTGACATATCACTCTGTAGTAAGTAGGTCATTGCGGGAATACGAAAATGATATTTACATTGCAGATTCCTTTTATACTCGTACATCTGAACCCAAATGATCCAATGAATGTCTGGAAGTTGTGATGAGAAGTGTTGACCATCAACATCCGCAGACACGTAATGCGTTATCCTCAATTATCTTTTTACACTTAGATTGGCTCTGGATTTTAGCGATACGTCATGCCAGGCTAATTTTTCGCCCCGGTAGGTACACCATATTTCAACGAAGGTCATCAACTATTTTTTGTAAAAAATGTCTGGGATGCGATATGGCCGCCGAAACCTTAAAGTTGCAAGGCTCATTTAACTTACATTTGAACAACTTCACAAATAAGGCGACCATTTTTATCGGCCATGATTATTTTTTAGGGTTCAGTTTACAAACTCGGCTGTAAGTCTATGTGTAACCGTGCTCTACCTCATGAACCGTGATATAGTTGAAATTTTCACAGATTATGTATTTCTATTGTCACTATAACAACAAATAAAAACGGGTATATTGTAATTATAAATCAACAAATAACAATTATTACAAACTTAAATATTCAGGATCATAAATAGATACAAAAATATGTGCAGGCGCCTCAGTAACCTAACCTAAGTTTGTCAACATATATATAGATAATTTGTAATGTTCGTACCCTCAAGCTCTCTTCGTATAAGTCCGATTCGCACTTGGCCGCTTATTTAAATAACTTTTGCCACCCCAACTTCAGGGGAGCGATACTTTTTTGTGCTAGTACCTTGTGGACTGCAGTGAATCGCTTCGGTGAATACTCCTGTTATATAATAAATAGGCTAGGCAAGGTTTTTACCTTTATAAAGCAAAATATTTTTATATAGCAAAATAACATGAATATTATTAAGAATAACAACTTTTTTTTGTGACACCGGCTCCTTACACACCGCAGGAAACTCGACAGCATAGCTGTTACTTTCCGCCGCTATCGTGTAAGGGAGAGGTACCTCTCAGGTGGCGCCGGTTCAACTCGGCAGTAGATCCAGCGTGGTATAGATAACGCGCATATAAAACTTTTATCAATGGAACAGGTTAAATGCCTCTCCATCATACATTGGCTAAATGCTCCGCTTGGGCGCCTCGCTTCCCGGCTGACGAGTCCCACATAACCCCCGGACCTCCTCATGCCCCTCATGCTTGAAAGCATTCCGCAAGTGAAAAAAAGAAATAATGAACCTATCAAAGCTTATTATGTAATTTCCTTTCAAAGCTTCAAAAGCTTCGTATAATTAAATTTTAGATATTCAATTCATAAATATATTCTTGTAAAATGACATCCAGCAAGTCTGTGCCAACAACAAAGGGTTCTGCGACAAAGGACAATTCTATTCAGGGGCTGTGATTTTCCAAGTTCATATTTTATGCAACTGACCTGGTATTTTTATTTTTTATTATAACTTACTTTACTACGTGTCCATTGCAAGTGTTGAAAATTCTATACCATAGTTACAGTGACAACATGTCATATGATATTTACCATAGATAATACAATATTTACTTTTTAATTACAAAACAAAAGTTTCACTTAGATCGAATATCGATCTACGAGTGTTCCCTAGTTTGTTTAGTTCTGCCTTAAACCTACACGCTTTGGAGCTAGTTTATTATTCACAAGGGCTATTTGGACTTATAATATATTCAGTACCATTTGATCAGTACGCATATAAAGATAAACAGTTTAATGAGCGGTAGTGCCACTCGCTTACACGACACCGGCGTAAGCTGCCAGCTGTGCTGTCGCGTTTCGTGCGGTGTGGAAGTATTCGGTGGTCCATTGGAGGAGGAATGAGGGTTAACCCATCTGTGTAACATTTTTATGCGGATGTCTATTTATGGGAACCATGAAAATGTCTCTACTCTATATCTATTATAATAAATAAATAAATAATAAATATCTGTGGACTTTACACACCGCGTTCGCCTAGCCCCGTGCTAAGTACCTTTTACAAATTTAAGAAATTTCATATAATATTTAAGATTTTTATTATAGAAATACACATAATACATAGATAAACATCCATGAACAAGGCGGGATTTGAACCCGCGAACCCCGGGCGCAACATGCTATATATATGCATATATACTGCATATATGCATATATACTGCTTACATACATAACATTTCAATGCATCTAAGTAATTTTAAAAACAACAATACCCGTGAAAAAAATATGTAGATACGCCTTTAAGGCCGTGTTATTAACAGATTGTCCAATGTATCAGTAAAATTAAAATACATGTACAGGCTGTTGACGCCATGTCCGATATCGGATGAATCCCTGGCCAAAATCTAATTCACTTAGCAACTGGAGCTTTGCTTTGTCAGACGCAATCGATACCTGAATAGACGGATAGATTTTAGAGCCCCATAGTGCGCCCTTTGATCATACAGTTGTACGTGTAGATATTGCCTATTACTGTCGATACCTATTAATAACTTTAGGTAATTACCTTTAGGTATTGTCTTGTTTACAATACAATATGCAGATGCGTTTTCTTCACTTATACAGAGCCCTTGTGCAAGTCTCACAAACCCTTCAAAATGCGACAGGGTAGCCGCCGCTTCAGGCTGGTGTTATGTCTCTTCGACGCACTTTTCAATATTCATTCAATATTTTTTACCTTTAGATCAATAGATTGCACATGCGTTCCCATTTGACCATCGCCTGGCTCGGGTTTTTGTTGCGCCAGACGTCGTAAGTTCGAATCCCGCCTAGATCATGTATGTATTTACACCGGGTTAGTTTTTGGTCACCGGCCATATTTAAAAATAAGGAAATAAACATTATATCAAGGATGTGTTTTAATTTTATCGTCTATATCTATTTGTAATATTTTGTTACATAAACATCGATTTGAAACGGTCCGTAAATATACCTACGCGCATTAGCACCCGAAGAGTGTTGACCTCAACAGCTGATTGTGTTTCGTATCCACTGCGTACGGCCGCCGCTACAAGCGGCGGCAATGATCAGTTATGTTACCCACACGGTATTTATTTTCGTACGGGACAAAAATATTTTTTATATTTTTTTTCATATTTGTTTTATTTCATAAATCGAATGTATTATCGATCCTAACCAAATCTGAAAATTTGGCCGGTGACCAAAAACTAACCCTGTTTATTTATTTCTGTAATAAAAATCTTAAATATATAAAAAAATTAAATTTATAAAACATACTAGATATATTTCTATTGTCTAGTACCAGCAACACAAGTCTTACGGTACTTAGCACGCGGCTAGGCTAACGTGGTGTGTAAGAGGTAGTGCCACACTGTGTGTCGTGCTGCATGCACGACCGGGGTACCTCTCGCTTACACGAGACCGGCGTAAAGTGGCAGCTGTGCTGTCGTGTTTCGTGCGGTGTGTAAATTGCCTATGAATGTGGGAGGAGAAAGGAAGGTATCAGTATAGCCTCTACGCGGATGTCTATGGGCGTCGGTAGTCATGAAAATAGCTCCGACTGCTCGTTTGCCCCCCTATACCATAAAAAAAAATGTCCAGAGATATATATAAGAGAAATATATCTAGTATATTACGTTATATTTACCATCGCCATAAAAATGAAGCGCTCCGTACAAAGTTTGCACACATTTTATTTCTAATTGCACTGTTATGCGCTAGTTCCATCGGACGTGCCCCGGAATAATTGAATGAAAGTAATATTGCAGAGTAAACTTAAAAAACTGTGCTCGAGAATAATTATGTCCAGTGGGAAATTGTGCATAAGGTATACACTACGTCCCTTGGCGACGACGGCGAATTCAATTACGGAATAGATTGACATAGTTCTTGGGGTGAGCGTTGGATAGATACTATACATGCTCGTTATATAGTAACTGCTAGTGTAAAGTGGGCGCTTTACAATCACCCCACGTCGTCCTTTTGTTTTCAGCGCACCTTTTTCAGTGAGCCCAGTTTAATAATCCTCTTAAAGACGTAAAGTCACTGCAGCGCGAGGGACTACGTCCGGGTCAAGCGTCGCATTTCACTAGAGTGCTTGAAATTGTTCTGGAGTGTTCCACGGCGATCCATGTCCACGCTGCACACGAATTGACGTCATAGTTTATAACTTATTTGTGCTTCGCTGTAGTTATACGCTGTGTAGTGTGTACTGTAACGTAGGTATAGGAACTATTTGGCCAAAGCCAAATAAAACCTTTGAAAGAGTATAGTTTTTAATAAAAAGACAAATATTCAAATTCTTCTAAAAAAAGAATTCGAATCTTGTCTGCCTTTGACAGACGTAGAATATTTTCGTTCAGATTTCGATTTGGGTTTCGCACTGGGAAGGTGCGAACAACATTATATAACCACGATTCACTAGTCATGATTGTATTGTAATTCATTGCAATAAACGTGTTTCTCACTTACGTGTTTCCCTTATAGTATCCCATTAAGCCAGATTGGCATAGCTTATCATTAGGAAGTAATAGTGAAGAGTATTGTGTAAGCCAGATCGGCATAGAAAAGAAATAGGGAATAATAGTGAAGAATATAAGTGACACTGCACTCGAAGTACGCCCCCCAGAGACATCATACCGAGTGCAGGCGCCACAGTACCTACTTTATTTTTGACGACCAGGCTGGCGCAGTGGTACAGGGCTCGTGTAAGTGGAGCATGTTGCGCCAGGGTCGCGAGTTCGAATCCCGCCTAGGTCATGGATGTTTATATATGTATTTATATGTATTTCTATAATAAAAATCTTAAATATATAAAAATTCTTAAATTTATAAAACATATTAAATATATTCTTGTCTTGTCTAGTACCCGTAACACAAGTCCTTACGGTACTTAGCACGGGGCTAGGCTAACGTGGTGTGTAAAGTCCACAGATATTTATTATTATTATTTAAAAATTTTCATCACTAATGCCATAACACCGTTAATTTACAATAGATTAGAAATAATTCTAATATTAAATTTTCTGAACAATAACCTATTATGTAAAGTCTGTTAAGCAATATACTCGTATTATCAGAGCAACAGTTAATAAATATTTTTTTTTATAATAATAATTCATTATATTAAAAAAAAATGACTTTAAGACTATCAAAGCACTGCAAAGCTTCAAATAGTTAAATTTTATATTAAATATATATCTAATATATAAAATTCTCGTGTCACAGTTTTCGTTGCCATACTCCTTCGAAACGGCTTGACCGATTCTCATGAAATTTTGTGAGCATATTGAGCAGGTCTGAGAATCGGCCAACATCTATTTTTCATCCCGATATTCCCACGGGATCGAGAGTTACGCGGGTGAAACCGCGGGGCGCAGCTAGTTGTATATAAATATATATATTCATGCAAAATGTCATTAAGTAAGCCGGTGCCAGCAACAAATAGCCGATGAAAAAGGATAATTCTATTTACAATAGAATAGTAATAATAATTATATTCAGCTCTAAGGTACAGCTTCGGCTGCATGCGAGCTTGCAGTGTGGCACTACCTCTTACTCATAGTTGTATGATATGTGCAGTGCACGCCACAAACACATATTCGTGTGTAGCGTGTGCCAGTGGGCCAGGGATTGGGTCAACAACGTTGTCTAGCAAATAAACCGACACAGACAACCCGCGCTGCGTGTGTGCGCTGCACAGCGAGCGCAGCGACGTGTTTCATGCCTTGACACAGGTTTCAGTAGAGCGAGATAACTGTCATTGTGTGTGTGTTAAGGTCGTCACGCGTCCTGCTGCTAGCCTTGTGTGACATCCGAGGACGAGCACGAGATCAGCGTGTTTACTCTTACCATTTGCGCACGATTACGTCAAATCTTGCGCTGTGTTGCGGCAATGACACGCTGGTGGTGCGTTCAAGAGTACCGTTTGACAACTTCTCGATCATAATTCTAAATTCCAAACAGGATCGAGTGTCAAGAGTAAGGCGGTAGAAGTCATGATTATCCATTCAATTTCACAGAGTCATTTGATCCTAGAAATAATAAATAAATATCTGTGGACTTAACTGCTAAGTACCGTAAGGACTTGTGTTACGAGTAATAGACAACGGAATATATTTAATATGTTTTATCATAGAAATACATATAATACATATATAAACATCCATGACCAAGGCGGGATTCGAACCCGCGACCCCTGACGCAACATGCTCAACTTATCCGAGCCCTGTATCACTGCGCCAGCCTGGTCGTCAAATCGAAATATTTGGCTAAACAGTAGAAATATAATGCTATAACATCATTCTTATAAATAAATATAATAAAAATTCACGGTAATCGGTCCAACTATTTTGGAGCACTTCAACCGCAAACAAAGACGAAATTTTAATGCATAAGGTAGTCAAAATCAAAATCAAAATATTTTTAATCAAAATAGAATTTAAAAAATTGCTTTTTGAACGTCAAAAATTTCCACCTACCACCGGTACAACCCTAGCCCTGTCCTGAGAAGAACCGGCGAAACAAACTCAGCGGGCCTCATTGTGTTACAGTGTTAAGTGACCTTAGGAATGTTTTAGAGATGTGAAAATTGTGTGATTGGATGGTGGTCCAGCCCTAATTCATGATACATACACTAAAAATCATACATCAAAATATAGGTATGTATGTATGATTTTCGATGATGGGTAGATGAAGTAGGTAGTGAAGTTAATGTCGTTTTTTATTTAGCGTGACGCCCCGCGGTTTTGTCCGCACAGTTTTCCTTCTGTCATTAAAACTTTCAACTTTTATTTTACATCATTAGTTTTAAAATTAAAAGTTTTTACAATGCAAAAAATCATGTAGGTAGCTTAAAAAGTCTCTACGTTGTATTGTCTAGTATTCTCGCAACTTTGGTGCGAATTGGTCAAGTGTGACCTGCGAATATCCCAAAAGGCAGGGTTTTTTTTGCTTACCAATTCGATTGCCTCATCGGCAAACATAAAGGGGAACAAAATAATTAAAAATGTATGGGACGACAGGCCACTCAAAAATAGGTATTCGACGTCATAGCCTTGTCCCTCCATGACACACGATGGAGGGAGGAGGAGAGAGAGGGCATCGCATATATATTACCCATATGCCGATGTCTATGGGCGTCGGTAGTCAGGAAGATGCCAGCAATTTCTCGTTTGCCCCCTCCCCTTCGATGTACACTCCCGGCACAATCTATGCATATACTAGCAAAAGACAATGAAAATAAATTATTTATTTATTAAATTCTGAAGTCTAGAAACCTCCCTATAGGTAAAGGTAAGAAATAAAAAAAATGATATCTTCTAATACTTTACCATCTAATCATTTACTCCCTTACCTACCATGTATAGTTGTACATGTGATAAAATCTCCGAGAGCGGTCGGCCGTGATGTCGCCGCAGCTGCTCTGGCGCCAGGTGAACCGGATACAATTAGAGACAACCAATAACAACCCATCAAATGACCCCCGATATTAATAACATATAATTAGATTACTGCATATATAACCACGTGGTTTATTATACAAAAATATATAATTAGATTAGGTACTGCATAACCATGTAGGTTATATTATTCAGAAACATGTAATTAGATTACTCGATATATTATAACCATGTGAGTTATATTATTCAAAAACATATAATTAGATTACTCGATATAAGTACTTATATCCATGTGGGTTATATTATTCAAAAATATATAAATTTGATTACTCGATATATAACTACGTGGGTAATGTTATTCATAAATATATGATTACGTTATCTACTACATAGATATCTATGTAGTGGATAAACATATGGATAATATTATATTAAAAAAAGGTATAGTTGTTGTTTTATCGCAGATACAAAGAACCAGTGTCTTTGTTGAATTGCAACTAATTGGGCCCGACATGGTGTATGAGTATTGCGATTTTTTCATTAATTACTATTTTAATTTTAATTATTTTTTTTTTTTAATAGTTGTTTGCTTTTTATTTTAATAAATGTTTGCCCTCAATTA
>LUGF01024438.1:215725-232705 GCA_001625245.1 Calycopis cecrops
ATATAATATAATATAATATAATATAATAATTGTAGGTGGCGTAACAATAAAAGTCAAAACATGTCAAATGGGCTCCATCCTGGATCCTTAGATCATTTAGTAGTGAGCCAGGATAGGAACACCGTACAGTCAATCCCTTACATTAGTTGATTAATCGCCGGACAAAGACTCGAGCAATCCGAAGCGTTATTGGTTTTCCCTTTGACTTTCCACATAAGTTCAAGTTGGAAATGAAGGTTGAACTTCTACGTCAGACTTACCAGAACTTTTTTTTATGAAATGGCCCTATTTATAGGCCTATAAAAAGAGCCTTATAATGTATTAGCGTCTAACTTTAAAAATATAAAAAAGTATTTTTGAAATAGTTGATTTAAAGTAATAATGCCACTTCTTGATGGAAATTGATATTGTATCTTGACTAGATAATAACTTCTATGAACTATTTTCACTTCTTATTAATTCACATTACAGGTACTTTAAAAAAGTAATTTACATATATTTTTTTTTAACTCTTAATTTCAATTTGATTTTTTTAATGTAGTTCGACCATTAAAAAATGGGAAGAAAAAAGCGCAATCTCGCAATCCAATTCATCAATTATTAATTTCATAATTTACAATATACAAATGTTCATTTAAAGCCTCCGCACACATTCTAGTTTTAGCCGCGGCGATCGACCAGACGCTCCCCAGCAGCGCACACTTAAAAACACGGAACGCCCGATTTAGTCGCCAAGCTACTGCGTGTGAAGTACCCAACACACGCAGCAGCTTGTCGAGCATCTGAGCAAAGTAAATAAATCGGAAAAAAGTAGCCTGTGTGCTGTTGCCCTAATCGTATTTTGTAGAGTAGTTGTAAATCTTGACATGTCAGCAAAGTGGTAGTCGGTCCTCATGTAATGGGTAAATGGTCTGCTTCTTTGCTCCGTATACTATAAAAAAACAAAAATGCTAGAGATCAATCGATTACCTGAAAAGTTCTGCACGATCGATCTCTAAGTTAGACACGAAATAATAAATAGTAAAAATCAACTAATTTGCTTCAAGGATCCATCATAATATCTATATGTCACCGTAAGATTGTAAAAACCGTAAAATTACAAAATAACTCGGAAGATTGTAAACTATCGGAAAATTGTGAATTGTACAAATCATTTACAATTTAACACATTATTTTTCGTTAGTTTATAATGTTCCCGGAGCAAACTGTAAAATTTACAGTTTACAATTTTCCGAGTTATTTTGTAATTTTACGGTTTTTACAATCTTACGGTGCGTATTTTGATGAAACTTTTTTACCTCGGTATTAGTCCTCGGTAACATTTAGGCTGTAATTTATCAATTTGTATAGTGATGTAGTCGGTATCTCGAGTATCGACTTGAAATACTTTATTGTAGGGCAACATAACGGATTGACAATTCGACCACATAACATTACACGTTACCATGACAACATATTTTGTAATAGTGACAAGACAACGGCTATCAGGTCTACTAGTTTATTATAAAACCTCAGATATACGAATTATAACAACGCATGCACAAACTATGCCTACGAGTTATGGTCGCAGCACATTTACCAACTCGAAAAGGATCGTAACCGTATCACCTCGAGCCGGTCAGTGTTCTTGTTGAAACTTTAAACTGCAACACGCACTAATGGGAAACGTAACGTAATCGTATCGTCTTCGCTTTTCTAGGCGAGTGTGCGGCGACCATTAGTTCTGAATCCTGGATGACAGACTAACAGACTAACTGTCTAACACGTAGCTGATGCGCTGCTGTGTGAAATTTCATAAATAACCATTTGTGTTATATATGTGTGGTATATTTGGAATATATTTCAGAGTGAATTCTATTTCTATATAGGTATGTATGTGAAATTCTCGTGTCACAATGTGAGTTACCATACTTCTCCGAATCAGCTCGACCGATTCTCATGAAGTTTTGTGTGCCTATCTAGTAGTTCTGAGAATCGGACATCTATTTTTCACCTCGATATTCCCACGGGATCGAAACTTACGCGGGTGAAAACGTAGAGAGCAGCTAGTATTTAATAGGTTTTAAATTTTTAGCTGCCGCGCGTGAGCTGCTCCACTCCGTCAGAGGTGGGGAGAGGAGGACACCCGCTGTCCTTCTGGCCAAGATAATAATAGCATAACCTATTAATCTTAATAATCCGGTTTGCCTTCTCCTAGACTAGTTGGGAAAGAAGGGGGGTCTGCACCCCCATCGACCATAAATACAGAGGCTCGAGCTACCTTAGGGCACTCGCCTCTCATACAGATGAAGCTGCACTGGGCCTTCAGCCTCTTAGCGTAGACTCTATCTAAAAAAAAAAGGTTTTCAATATTCGTTTAACGTTTCAATCGGTTTCGCTTTGCAGCCGATTGAACCGCCACGACCGGGTATCTCGTTTAGACAGCCACATCTATACACCACAAAAAGTTTCATTCGAATCCGTCCAGTAGTTCCGGATATTAGTCCGGACAAACAGACAAAACAAAAAAAACGGACAAACAGACAAACAAAAAAAAAATAAAAAACATTGTAAAGTGTTCTAATACTATTTTAGCATCGCCCCCAATTAGTTTTTCGTAAATATTTTCAATGTACAGACACACAAGTTTTACTGTTTTATTATATTATATATAGATAATTTATATTTAGTAAGAGGTAGTGCCATGCTGCATTGCAGCCGAAGCCTCGCTCCAACGACACCGGCGAAAGATGCCGGATACGACGTCGCTATTCGTGGTTGAGTTGAGAGGAAGGAGGACAACGTATCTGTACAGCGATGATGCTTATGGGCGTGGGTAGTCATAAATAGACTCCGAAGGCTCGTTTGCTCCCGTTTGTTCCCGGAGAAAAGTGTAGAGATATCCTCCGGAAGCACAGACACGAAACGTGACAACAAAGCTGCGACTTTACG
Organism: Calycopis cecrops; assembly: GCA_001625245.1. NCBI lineage: Eukaryota > Metazoa > Arthropoda > Insecta > Lepidoptera > Lycaenidae > Calycopis > Calycopis cecrops. The sequence continues at coordinate 218,657 of LUGF01024438.1, forward strand.
GCAGTGTCGTACGAGCGAAAGTTACTTCCCCGGTCGTGTTATTTCGGATACAATGATACAACATGACACTACTTCTTACAGAAATATACGTATAGGATTTTTTTATGGTATAGGGGGCAAACGAGCAGTCGGCGCCATTAACATGACTACCGACGCCCATAGACATCCGCATAAAGAGATGCGTTGCTCTCCTTCCTTCTCCCATCTCCATGGGCCACCAGCTACTTACACACCGCACGAAACACGACACGCACAGCTGTCACTTTACGCCGGGGCAGTCGGAGCCATTTTTATGGCTACCAAAGTCGACAGGTATCCTCATAGAGTTTAAACAAATGCGTTGCCCTCCTTCCTACATGGGCCTACTTATACACCGCACAAAACGCGACAGTTTCGTGTAAGTGAGATGTACCTCCCTGGTCGTAGCGGCTCAGTTCGGCTACATGCATGCATACAGCGTGGCACTACCTCTTACTAAAATATAGGAATAGATAATTAATGTACAGAGGCTTTCAACGTCGAACGCAAAAGAGCAAAACAGTACAATATATTGTTCCTTTCAGCTCGTTCGAATTTCATTATTTACAATAGAAAGGCTTTCAATAGGTTTACGGCGCTGCGGCTCCGCTGAGGCTTTACTTTCTCCCGGGCTGCGGTTGCGACCACGTGTCACGGCAGGAGCCAGTCAATCACCACTATTATCATCGTTCATCATAAAATTCAGCCAGAGAGTACTTGCTACTTCATACCATGCTGGCATAGCGAAAAAATACTTTCTATATATTTGTTTTACGTATTTTTGCTAGTATTTTTTTTTTTTATGATATATGCGGGCAAACGAGCAGCCGGAGCCATTTTCATGACTACCGACGCCCACAAACATCCGCATAGAGGCTATACAGATGCGCTGCCCTCCTTTCTCCTCCCACCTCCATGGGCCACCGGCTACTTACACACCGCACGAAACGCGACAGCACAGCTGTCACTTTACGCCAGTCTCGTGTAAGCAAGAGGTACCTCCCCGGTCGTGCCGGCCCAATTCGACTGCATGCAAGCATGCAGTGTGCCACTACCTCTTACTAATTACTAATTACGTATTATAAACAGGTGGAGTTTTATTTGTAGATCTTTGTTTGTATAAATACGAAAATACTGTACCGATCATAATATATTTTTGGCTGACAGTATGTTGTGCTTTTCAGGAGTGATATAGGCTATATTTCATAATTACGACATGTTTTAGCCGAGTGTGTATTGGGACCAATTCATTTTTGTTAGGGAATTAACGCCTCACGAAATGGGGAGGTCAAATTAAAAGGTTGGAATTTAATTTGCATTTATAAGAAGATTTTTAGCCAAAGAATATATTGTCCTAGGGCACATCAAGGGTTGGTCACTATAGTGAAGTGCCATCGACGAAGATCTGGCCCATTATTCTTTCTTATGGGCTCCGCATTTTTTTCCGCACAACAGTGAATCGAGGAATCTGATGAATGCTTTATATTGATCGGGCGAGTCTTCATGGAGCACTATTTCTATCGTAGTTCTACGTAGTATATATGCTTGGTTTTTAGTTCAAATCTGTATATATAAATTTAATGTTTGTCTGTATGTTCTTTATAGGATCGTAAATTAGGCATTTGGTCATGTGATGATCGTTAAGTATCTGGAAGTCGCTGGATGCAAGTGGCTCCTTGCCGCGCCCTTTGGCGCTCTGTGGAGGAGGCCGTGGAGTGTGGACCTCCTCCGGCTGATATTGATGAATCAAATGCTTCTACGTGTGGAGCTGTTGATTGACTTGTGAATTTCGGTAATCGACTTATGATATACAGAATTAGTTTTTGGTCACCGGCCAAATTTTAAAATAAAAAAGGTAAACATCATACCAAGAGTGTGTTTTAAAAAATATTATCGTCCAATTGTAATTTTGTTAAACAAAAATCGATTTGAAATGGTCGTTAAAAATATATGGATCGTTTATATTTATAACACGGGACAAAGTAATGGTATCTAATTATTTTTTAAATTTTTCTTTATTTCATAAATCAAAAGTATTATTGATTCCGAACCAAACCTGAAAATTTGACCGGTGACCAAAAACTAACCCTGTATGTGTAATATAGAACATGGATTTAGAATTGGTCTCACTGGTGACTGGTCGCACTTTTTGGTTGTGTCTCACTCACTATACAATGTAAATCATGTTACATTTAATTATTAGTTCTATACACAACAAAATTTTAAATTATATCTATTAATAGGTACTTGGATTGGATTGGAGGCTTCGGAAGATCACGGTCAACAAAAAAGTGTCTGCATCTTCTGGTTGATTATTTAACTAGGCATGCTCATTATTCTCATGTCAAAAAATCAAAACTCTAGTGATTTTATTAAACTTTAAGAAACAAATGTCACACAAAGCTACTATATCATACTAACGTACCAACCTGGCATAAATCCCAGTATAAAAACTATGCTTTCTACAGAATAGTAAGCGTACCAATACATTTTATAGCTCTATACCTCGAACACCTCCGTATACTGGAATAATATATGTATATGGATTCATACCATTCAAATAGATAAGAAATTAAATGTACTGCTAACGTACCTAATATTACTATAATATATTTAAATATTATTAATAATATAATTATTGGATTAAAAAATACCTTTTGCACCACCAGTAGTGCAAGCCGGTGGTGTCAAGGATCCGAAACGGTTTGAATGGAGGATTTCAAAGTTGGTACAGTTGAAATCGCACTTTATAATTCCTTCCTTCCCAGTAGTTCTTAAAAAAACGTAATTTAATTCCCATACTCATATATAACACTTTTAAATTCCCCCATTCAAACAATAATTCTTTAAAGTACATATTCCCTCTGTTTCCTTTAATATAAATACGCACCTGTTTTCATTTTAATAAGTACAATCGGTTTTATTACTAGCCACGATACGGAATATTATTCCTCTACCATTACGAGGAATGTCCATTGAAAATGGAAATGAAATACATACGGCAAAGCTCCACGGGCAACAGATTGCAAACGAAAGTCCTACAATAGATGGGATTTGTGCGAGACAAAAGAAATGTGAAGCTGTCGCTGCGCGTATGTCGCACGTATTAATTACTTTCACTTTTTATGTGGGATCCTCGCAGATATTGGCGTCATGTTTTTTTTTATAATATAAGGGGACAAACGAGCAATCAGAGCCATTCTCATGACGCTCATAGACATCCGCATAGAGACTATAATGCGTTGCCCTCCATCCTCCATGGGTCACCGGCTACTTACACACCGCACGAAACGCGACATCACAGCTGTCACTTTACGTCGGTCTCGTGTAAGCGAGAGGTACCTCCCCGGTCGTGCCGGCTCAATTTGGCTACTTGCATGCAGCTTGACATTACCTCTTACTTATACTAATGTATTGTGTATATCCCCGATTCATATTGTCAAATTGGAATATATATGTATATATTATTTAACTATACATTAACTAGCTTCCGCTTGCAGCTTCGCCCACGTGGATTTGGGCCTTCAAAAATGGAAGAGGTTCTCAATTCATCGGAATGTTTTTTTAATATATGGTGGTATGCAGGTCCCTTTGCCCGGTCATGATCAAAAAAAAATATTATAGGCATCTCCAGGAATGAACGCTGGTGCTGGCTCGCCGAACTTTAAGTTTCACTGTTAATTACTTCTAACGACCATATCTCAAAAACTATTCATCTGATTGATATAGTGTAGGAGCAATTTTAATCTATATTAAATGTCTAAGCTAACTAAAATATTTATTTGGATAAGGATTAATACTGAACTAAAGAAAATTGCTTTGAAAATAACGTAATGTTTTAAATTAAAAGTAAGCCAACCGTAAGACATAGAGATATGGTATTGAGGCATTGAGTTACATGTAGTACGTAGTAATAATAACTCAATGTATTGAGGACGTTTTGTAGCATTTTTATTAGCGCAAGATTTGACTCAATCGTGCGTTAGTAATGCATCCCAATTCTAAATTTCAAATGTATCGAGTTTCAAGAGTAAGGCGGCTGGGCTTTATTAAACTATCAAGTAAATACAATTCAATTGACATATAGTTTATAGCTGCGTTTAGTTATTACTTGTGTCACCAGATCGTGACCACACAATAATCAATACAGCCTAAATCAACAGCCCGATGTGCGCTTGGATTGCCGTTCGCCTGACCCGGTCATCGCAGGCATACTCCGGTGGAGATCAATCGATACTGGGATCAGTGAACATCATCAGAATGTCCGTTTTAAATTGTGTGAGTGACATTACACCAGCGGATTAAGATTAAGCGAGCCCGGGATTTGGAAACCCTGGAGTTGAGAAGGGGGCCCTTTTATGGGTACAAAAATGATCTTAATGCCCTGAAGTCTTACGAGGCATGGGGCTGCAGTTCCTTGGGCCACTCCTGGATCCGGCGCTGATATCATCCCACCACTGGTCGGATAACATGTGATGATAATAAAACTGGCATGTAGTCTGTCCTTAAGTAGTTGTGCCGTGCTGCACTGCAGCAGGAGTGGGCCGACACAACTGGGGTACCTCTCGCTTCTGCATATTATGTATGCAGATGCACTGCTGTCATCAAAAGTAACCAACTATTCGTTTGCCTGTATATTCATTCTATTTAATTTTATATTAGGTTATAATAATACTATGAAAAAATCAATCTACCATCATAATGGGTTTAGAAGGTCAGAGTATAAAGTTAATTATGAATAAGTTTGATACACACAGCTTTAAAATCGACATAGCAATAAATGGGAATATTGTTTACCTACACGTACACGTTACAGCTATGTTTTCGCTTTTTGTGCAGTCCGGGAGCATGTTGGCCAATTGGACGCGAGGAGGATCAAATTGCTTATTTCTAAGCCTGGATAAGGTCGATTCCGAGTAGTGCGATTCATAACTTAGTTGTTTTCAACAGTCGCAACAAAATGTGTGTGTGTGTGTGTGTGTGTGTGTGTGTGTGTGTGTGTGTGTGTGTGTGTGTGTGTGTGTGTGTGTGTAAATTATAATTTTATCACACCACGGTAGCTCTGCCTGGTGCTAAGTAATGTAAGGACTTATGTCACGTGTGCAAAGTATGTTTAATGCTTTTGATAAATCCAAGATATATTATAAATGGAAGTCACCAACTATTTTCTTCTACTATACAATAGATCCCGATAGAGAAGCCGATCTAGCGGAAATCGACATTAACATCCCGTATATATTCACGGATGGGAGCAAATTGGAAGGCTAGGTTGCAGGTGCGGTGACATACTGGTATCAGGGGACGGAAATGGGATGCTCAAAGTTCTCGCTTCGCGTTTACTGCTCAGTCTACCAGGCAGAAATGACGGCGATCAGCAGGGCCGTAGACCTAATGAGCTCAAAGCGAGAATTGCACTCCGCCGCCATCATGAGCGACTCAAGAGCCTCGCTCCAAACGATAGCAGACCCCAACAACCTAAACCCAGTGGCCAACCACATCAGACACAAGATTGCCATAATCAAACAGAACGGCGGAGTGGTCAGGCTTTATTGGGTAAAGGCCCACTGCAACATTCCCGGAAATGAGAGAGCAGACGAGCTGGCAAAGAAGCGGCCACCAAACTGGAAACCAGGCACTTTTACGACGCGTTCCCAGTGTCATATGCAAGAAGAAGTATTAGGGAGGGTACTATAGAGGAATGGCAAAAAGGGTACTCCGAAGCCCCCACTGGCAAAGTCACCAAAATATTCTTTCCAGATGCCAGGAATGCACACAAAATTCTGAAAAACAAATTACCATGAACAATACCCTGGCACAAATATTCACCGGTCATGGAGGGCTGAAGGAGTACCTTTTCAAGAGGAAGTTCACCAACTCCCCAAATTGCACCTGTGATGATACATCACCGGAAACGGTGATGCATATATTGCAAGAATGCCCTAAATACAGCACAGCAAGGATGGAATGCGAGCATAAAATAGACGGCTGCCTAAATGCAGACAACATCCCAAATATAATGAAAAATAATAAAACAAGAGAGATTTTACTGGATTTTTCAAAAATGACAATGCGGAAAGCTGAGCTAGCGAACGGGCCAAATATATATAGTAATGAAAAAAAAAAGTAAATCATACCAGACAGCACATAACAAACAACGGGACGCGAAACTAAGTGATGTAGCTATAAAGGCTCAAACGCTGCGACATCGATGGCGGCGATAATTTACTTTACAACTAATTAAAAACTATACAATAGAATATAGGTATATTATAGTAATAATCCACCTGGTCTGGTTCCGAACCCCTGAGCTCTGGCTAATGCACCCCGCTTCCATTGCCACTACGCCAAACGGTTGCCAAAATAGAATCTTATAAATTAATCAGTAAGCCAGTTATTCCTCTCGCTTATACGATACCGGCGTAAAGTGACAATCGCGCTGGCGCGTGCGATGTGTAAGTTGCCGGTGGCACATGGAGGGAGGAGGGGAGAGAGAGCGACGCATCGTATAAAATTATTCACATGGAATATATTCATATGTGCACGCACTTAAAAATCGACTGTGGTCTCATCCTAAAGATCTCTAGCGGGTAGCAAAATAAAGAGGAGAAAATAAAACAGAAAAAAATATTACAAGATAAAAATAAATAGGACGCCCATAAAGAGATAGATAGATACATTTAGCAAGGCGATCGGCGATTTTGCGATTGCATCGATGCTGCGGTTCAGCTTCTAAAAAGCCACTCGCTGATCTCCAAAAGTAGTATCTGTGTGATGACTCTCAAATGGAGCTACGATCATAGATTAATATGTTATCCTGGATAGCGACGACATACGCAGAGCTATCGGTAGGCACAGGCAATGGGAAATTATAGCCGAAGGTCGAGGCCAATGGAGAGGCGTATGTTCAATAGCGGACTGCAATGGGCTGATGATGATGATTATGATGGTGAAAAAAAATATGTGTAATCGAGAAAAAACAATCAAATGATACATTTGATTAATTAGATATTTGATTAACTAATGTACATTTCACATGAAATATATCAGTACATTGTAATGTAAATGCATTTCATAGTAAACGTATTGAAATAACTGAAGTAGATATAATAATTTTAGTAAGTGCCACGTTGGATGCAGCCGATTTGGGCCGGCACGACCGGGGACCTGTCGCTTACATGATACTGGCATGAAGTGACAGCTGTGCTATCTCTTTTCGTGTAGTATGAAAGCAGCCGGTGGCCCATGGAGGAGGTATGAGGAACGAGGGCAGCGCACCTGTATTACCTCTATGCTCGTTCGCTTCCTTATCCTTAAAAAAACTTCATTTCGAAATGGCTAATTTTGCAGTAATATCAGCATCTATTAAAAAATAAAATATAACCGCGCCAGTTTCACTGGCGATCTGCTAGTGATTATTTAACGCCGCCAGCGCTAATAGAATTTAAAAAAAGTAAAATACAATTTGTCGTCCTCAAAGACGTCGTGGTCTAAGATAAGCCAATTACCGGGCGTCCCGAGATGAGCGGCCCGAGACGCACCTGCTGGGAGATGTCTAATACTGAATACTGCACACAAAATTATAATAATAATATTGGTAATGTTACTGGAAATGTATGAAATCTTTGTATTTTTGATATACTGACCGCAGCGTCATCTGGCGGACTGGTGAATCTAAAGTATTATCTAATCCCCTCTAATACACACAAAAAATTTCGTCAACATCGGTTCAGTCGCTTAGGAGGAGTTCAAAATAGCTTGGGAATGAATTAATGGAATAGAACATTTCCTAAGAAATTTATACAATTCCTAGCATGACATTTCCGGTAACATATATAAATATCTGTGGACTTAACATACCACGTTAGCCTAGCCCCGTGCTAAGTACCGCAAGGACTTGTGTTACTGGTATTAGACAACGGTAATATATTTATGACTTTTATTAAATTAATACATATATGATATAATACGTAGATAAACATCCATGACCAAGATGGGTTCGAACCCGCGAGCCCTGGATCTACATGCTCCGCTTCTCCGAGCCCTGTACCACTGCGCCAGCCTGGTCGTCACATGTACTGCCAACCTGTGCCTACTCCGTTGGGCGTCAAAGATAAAAACAGCTCAATCACCATAAAATATACGCATGTTACTTCTTGATAATATTGCTTTCTATTAGTTTAACAAATGTTTAAAATCCATCAAGTGCTTTTAGATTCCTATTCGATATGTACATAAAATCTTATCTCTTCATACATTAGTTTAGACAAATCAGTATTTTTAATACGGAATATCTTCCGTATAGTGTATGGGCGCATCAAGAGTGCGTTTCACCCCTTCACTCCACTCTCCAATACTCCATCGGATTTCCACGGCACGTCGCAGTTTGCATTTTTTATAGTTAGTTTAGTATAAGAGCTAGAATAGTATATAGTATAAGACTTTTCTCTTTTCCTCCTCCTGTCTAAAGCTACAGCATAGTTATATATAGCACGTTTAACGCGGTGTCATGTGAGCAAGAGGAGCCGGACCTATTCCGTTTCAATGTAACATGTCACTACGTCATACTACATTCTCGTACATAGAACAGCTTGCATTCCCGTTTAATATCTTGTCAACAGACCTATTCGCCCACTGGTGGGACGCATGACTTCATTGAACGCCAAGATAACAAAAACCATGCCGAATGTAGTACCTATGTAGTACGTAGTAGTTCTTCCGCGGACGTACCAACCTCATCACTAATACAACGTGACAACTCATTGACTCCTAATAACAAAAAGAACTTGGATTTGCATTTGTAATCGCAAGTTTCCCGGGATACTAAAGCTTCATAAAATCAGTTCTGATGCCGACAACTTGACAAATTCTTCAAAAACTCGGGGCTCGGAAAACCCTTATCCAAATATACATTCAGGTTCAAATGGTATTAAATATCCACCATTTGCTTTGGTCTCAGGTATATTATTAATGATATAATCGAGAATAATTGAAAAGTTTAATTTATAGGCATATGGCTTGCAACAATGTCCCAAGAAAAAGAAAACATAATTTGCGCTGTTGAAAAATTGCCATTTATTACTTTGTTCGTGCTTTTAATGAGGCTTTATTTACTGCCGACCCCGAGGGGCAGATGATGATGAATGCTGTGGACGCTAAATTCGTGTAATGAAATTGTCCTCACGCTGTAATTTGGGCAGAGATAACGTTTTTGGGTTTTTATTACATGTTCACTTTGCCGCTTGCAAGGCTTCGGGCTCCAGAACAACTGTTGAACGCATCTGCGCCTAGCACCCTGCGATATACACTATAATACAGGCTGTATACAACTCCGCGCTCATTCTCGCCGTGAACCTTGAGCGAGCGACACGCTCGGTCCGCGGGAACAGATCGGTACGAACTAAAGATGCGGTGCTTTAAATTTTGTGCGCTTTTAATTTTTTTAACGAGTGTCAGTGGCGGAGAAATCAGGGTAAAGCAAGAACTTCAGGCCCTGGCTGAGCAGATCGAGGTGCTGAAGAAACATGTTGGCGACCTTAGCAGCCTGAAAAGTGAAATCAAAGAATTGAAGTAAGTTTAACTTTTTCAAGATACTTTTTTGTTGCTGTAATAAATGTAACTCTTTTTCAAATTTTATTTTATTTGTATTTTGTGGTTGGGAAATTAATTAATTGCGATAAAAGCCTGCTGTAAAATAAAATATGCGATTGGTGTTGGGCTAAGCGACTTTCTACATCGTTGCGTTTTGTCAAAGTTTTTAACTGTGCCTAAAAGTTTTGAATTATTTTGTAATCTTATAATATTAATTATCGATTTCATTTTTACCTTTTTAAAGTAATAAAAAAATGTCTTTGTTCCGTGGTATAGTCATGTAATTAATTATTCTCTACTTTGTTTATTAATTGTTCTGTTAGTTTTTGCATTTAATAATAGCTTGCTGGGCGTTCTATTAATCAAGTAGGAAGGTTCATATTATAATTTACTACTTTTACAACATTTTATTAAAAATCTATTATGTTTATGTCTTGAATGATGACTTCTTATATTATATAAAATATTAGAAGCCAAGTGAGTTTGTAATGTATAATGATGAGTTATATCAAATAACACTGCAATTTATCACCATTTCTTAAACTATAAAAAATAAAAACTTAAAGGATCGACTTAAAGAATATTATCAATATTTTTTTTTAATCAATATTTATTTTATTTGCTTATAAATAGTAAACACCTACTTATTTTCGCTTAATTTTTTTTATATCATTAGGTAAGTTATTTTATAATTACGCAAAAAATGCTACTGTTTATGTAATCGGAAATACAGGTATCCAAAAAGTATATAAGTAAAATGATATATTATAACTTTTTGTCAGTCGGCAAAGATTTCGGCGTCCCTTGAGTACATTTAAAAAATACTTTACACCGGTCTCTAGGGCCAAAGTATTTCGGAATGCGAACATAAAAGTTGAAGTGGCGATTCGAGACTGCGGAGACGATAGGAGGAGCGCTTGACAAGAACCAGGTCATCCCGTCTGGTATTCTCATCAGGAATACATTATCTATTTTATGATTACTTTAAGGACCACTTAAAGAGAAAAACGCGCCAAGTGCGAGACTCACGCGCATATATCTTTTTTACTTTTGTAAGTATGTCGAATAACTCGTTTTATTCGAGTGGGCTCCCGATGAAGTGCGATTTATCAGTTCGTAATCCGATTATAATCGGGCAGGTTGCAGTCGGTACTAAGATATTTGTTTCTTGATACGTGATACATCATCAGCCTATTGTAGTCCTCTGCTGGACATGGGTATCTCCCATAGCACGCAATTTCCACGACCCTAATACTAAATTCTCGATATTCGACTGTGGTGATTTTGTTTTCCAAAAAAAGATAATATTGATAAATAGTTTTTATTGACAATCTCTTATATCGCAAATCTTATTAACATAGCTTAGCTTATTTTAGTCGTAGTGTGATGGTATACTTATAGCCTATATATTTCCGTGATAAATGGGCTATCTAACACTGAGATTTTTTAAATCATAACAGTAGTTCCTGTGACTAACGCGCTCAAAACAAAGAAACTCATCAGCTTTAAAAATTATATATTCGTCAGCTTTTTTCTTATATTATAGTTTTCGGCTTTATAATTATATATCTTAATTTAATTATTATAATTGTTTTATATATGGGCGTTGAAGCCGTGTGCTGAGCGAAACTACATCTTCACAACTGCTTTGAAAGTTGAAATTTGCGAGTTAACCGAATCGAACTTGGTACATTGCTTTAAAATGCAATTAAGTTCTTGACTGCGTCACAAGTCGTTAAAAGTTCTTATTATTTTGTACGAAAGGCTGGTGTAGTGTTCCGGAATATTACAAATGCAAAAATTTCTACAAATCAAACTTTTTCCAAATCTGACTTAGCACAATTAATAATAAAAATATCTGTGGACATAGGTATCACACTACGTTAGTCTAGCCCCGTACTAAGTACCGTAAGGACTTGTGTTACAGGTATTAGACAACGGAAGATTTTTATTATATAAATGCATATAATACGTAGATAAACATCCATTACCTGGACGAGATTCGAACTCGCGACCCTAGGCGCAACATACTGCGCTTATCCGAGCTCTGTACCACTGCGCCAGCCTGGTCGTCTAGTTTTACTGGTGGTAACAAATAGATGTAATTTCTATTTCTGCTTAGAAGTGGAAGTAGGCAAACTTCAGTCAAGGAAAAGTCTCTGGACTATTCCCTACATTATCGTCATCTTAATTATCACCAGCTCTTATCCCTCCCCAGTAGGACGGGAGTCACAGCACTAGATGGACCACGCTTGACCGTCTTGTCGTTAATAGACTATATAATAAGATACGACCTAGGGATCTCCAAAAAAAGCTTATTCGTCTCTCAAAGATCGGCAATGCGTCTGTTAGGCACGTTGGTGTACACTTTACATCAGGTGGTCCAATGCTCGTTTGTCTCCTATGCGATAAAAAAGCTATATAGAGGAAAAGTTGTAAAAAAAAGTCTTGAGTGCAGATTATCTACTTACGATTCAGTCACCTGTGTGCGTTTGTTACAAAGTCTAAATATACGAGTGAATCAAATTTTGAAATTTGTTAATAATTAATTTATATAAATGATTAAAAATACTTCTTGAAAAATAAAGAATATTTGGTGTGTATATTTATGGTTGGGATACATTTTACACGGGCGAAACGACGGGACACTGTTAGTATACCTAATTATAATTAATAATTATATATGGCCCTTAGAGGGCGGAGGTGGAAGGAGGCCAACGCATCTGTATAAGCTCTATGCGGATGTCTATGGGCGTCGTAAAATTTCCTCCGACGGTTCGTTTGCCCCCTTACAATATAAAAAAAGAAATATCGACGTACTTTTGTCATATTTTTTCTGCGGATACGGAACATTTGAGCCGTATATAAATTCTACCCCACAAAATGGCGCTGGTAGAATAATTTAAAGGAATTTACATTTAATTTGATTTCCCATCTGCAATTTATTCCCATTCTATTTTACTGGATTCATCGGCATTAGTCTAGTCAAAAATCGATCTAGCCAGCAATAGTTGAGGTGGTCGCGCCACGACCGGGTAGGTACTTTTCGCTTAGGTTATATAAATTATTCAAATGAATCGTAAAATTCTTATGAGAAATAAAGTTTCTTTAAACCTAAATATCTAGATCGTTTACATTGTAAGCGATAGGTAAGATTTACACGATACCAGCGTAAACGAACAGCTGTACTGTCGCGTTACTTGCGGTGTCTAAGTAGCCGGTGGCCCATAGAGGTGCGAGAAGGAAGACAATGCATAGCCTCTATGCGGATGTCTATGGGCGTTGGTAGTCAAGAAAATGTCCCGACTACTAGTTTGCCACCTTACCTATACTATTAAAAAATGTGTGACCACACAACTGAAGTAAAACTTTTATTGATTTAATCTTAGATAAAATATAGTATTATACTTTGTCTAAGGATTTAATACATAAATTCATTGCCTTAGGTACCGTACAATAACATAACAATTAATATGATATTTATTATTTAAATATAAAAAAGTTTCACTTAAATCGAATTTTAATTTCGAATTTGAATGACAACTTCCATTGGCCTCGTCCAATGTGTGATTTTTGTAACTCTCTCACCAGTTTACTTCCCATGTCAAGCGCGCGTATAGTATTTTTACTTCAAAAATGATAACAAATGGTGATAAGCTATTTAAGGTTGATTTTTATTAAATACTTAAAAAAAAAAGTACTTAATAAAAATCAACCTAAAATAGCTTATCACCATTTGTTATCATTTTTGAAGTAAAAATATATTAAGTACTATTTCGCACTTATTAAGTGCCAAGTGCCGTACAGTAATAAGCCGGATCCACACCGGACGATCCAAAATGGATCGGCGATCCCGCCATTCGCGATCCAAGATCGTGATGCGTGGAGTGTGGATCGTTCTAGGTCGATCCAACAGAAATCTTTTGCGATCCTGACTGGCTTCTCCAAGGCGCTCCAGCCGATCCATACTGATCCATAATTCAGTTAAAATTTTGTCTGGCTATGGAATCACACGTGCAACGATGGCGACGAATAGCCGTAGCAGCAGCAAGCTACATTTTACTTGTATATTTACGGCAAAAATTACGAAAACGAAAAAGACAGTATTGGGTTAAAACAATTTTTAAAAACCGGTTGCAATATGGAACTCGACTTTACAAAGAGTTAATTGATGATGGAGCTGAAGCTAATTTTGCACGAATGACTGCAAATCAATTTGAATTATTGTGTTCACTATTGGAGAACAAAATAAGAAATAATGATACAAACTATCGTGATGCCATTACTGTTAAGGAAAGACTACTTATAACATTAAGATTTTTAGCAAGTGGAAATTCTCTCTCTCTCTCTCTCTCACCTCTTTTTGTATAATAGCCATCATTAGGATCCCATAAACATTTATTCTCCCTATGTAGGAAAATTAAACGTATACATTGTGAGTTA
>LUGF01024495.1:2115-19724 GCA_001625245.1 Calycopis cecrops
CTAAACAGCGACGGCAACGGTCGCGGGCGTTAATAAAGTCCCAACGACCCTGTACAGGTTGGTTGTTGCACCGTGGGCAGGCTATCAATTTATGACCCTTGGTCTGACAGTAGGGACAGTATAAGTCACTGATTGGTGCGGAGCTGGGCTGAGTTGTATATACCGCTGATTGGCGTTGCGGTGGTGGGGACACCACACACACGCGTCGTTGAGCTGCTGCTATGGGGCGGAACTGATGATGATGATGACTGGACTGGGATGATGATGATGATGGTACTGTTCCGCGTCGGTACTGTGTAACGGGGGACACCCCTCGAGATGTGCCGGGACGTTGTGTTGGGTGGGCAAATTTTGATCTGAACCGTAGCGCCGTTCAACTAGTGTGCGCAATTCTCCCTTGAGCTTCCTAGCGGCTATCGAAACAAACACATAGTCGTCGTCCTTAATGGTCAGATTTAAATTGCGTAATGCACACTGAGCTGATATGAGCGGAGTCAAAAACTGTGTCCGAATTTGTGACCTTAGGTGTATTGGTGGCAAGTCTATAATAATGTCGACGAACCTATCAATCAGAACACGTCGATTCTCATAGCGGCGAGTTAAAATGTCGAGTGCAGTATTATAGTTTTCATTTGTGATTTTTAGATGACAAATCATAGTGTGTGCCTCGCCAGAGACGCAAGAAAGTAGGTAATGTAACTTAACAGCATCCGCTAAGTTAGCCACACCGTCGGTGAGACTTTTAAATATTTGTATAAAAGAAGGCCAATCCTCTATTTTAGAAGTAAATTGAGGGAGCTGAATTTGCGGTAACATCGAGTAAGGAGGCGCGGGGCAAAGGAGCGGATGGCTAGAAGTCGCTTCAATGGGCTGATGAGCTAGCGTATCATGTGAGCGATGCCTCCCATGAGCTACTAAAATGTGTTCATATTCATTCAAAAAACTTTAAAAACTTTCTGAAACTTTAACGTATACGGTAGTCTCAACTTCCTTCGTACTATCGGGATCATCTAAAATCTCTGCGTTTTATAATTAAACGTAATTTATTACGTAAGCAGTACTCGTTGAGGTAATTTCAATCAATTTGTAAATTTATACAGTCCTGAACACAATTAACAATTTTATAAATTTTTGTGTCATCCACAAATAATAAAACATTAGAATGGTGAATGCATTTCAAGACATTGTTTATAGAAATATTAAATAGAAGAGGGCCCAGATGGGAACCCTCAAGACCTCCAGACGTAACAGGGACGAAACTAGATGTGAATCCTTTTACTGCGACTGCTTGCGAACGATTCCTGAGGTAAGATGAAAGCCACCTGAGGAGGTCGCCGTGTATACCGATGTTCTCAATTTTATTAATTAACAAAGAATGAGAAATTTTATCAAATGCTTTTTATTTCGTCAATTAAACTCACTATAAATTGCATGCACCGAGACCGCATTATTTCTTCTTCTTCCCTTGGTAATCCCTTTTCTCGCGTTTCGAGTATTTGTTTTTCCAATCGGTATCCCAGATAGCATTTTGGATCTAAATAGTCGCGGACATTTTGGGTAAAAATATTAATTTTATGTGTAGATAACGTAATCTTGCTGACAAGCATATCTATCAGGTTGATCAACTCGCCACATAATAATGTGTGGTATGTATCTTTTGACTCGAACATTTTATTAACTCTGTTTATCTCAATCAATATTGGATATAAAAATTAAATATACGCATGATTCATCTCGTTCGCGTACATAGAGTGCAGTAACTCTGCCGTATGACATCTTTCATGCAACTTAGTTGTTGTCCTTCGTTGATAATTTTATATAACTCTTTATAGAGTTTGTCTGGAAGATGAACGAGCAAACCAGTCATACGTCTCTTTAATTAAAAACTCCAAATTCCTCGGCAAAAATTGCTTGGCCGCAGCTGAAACAGCCAGTTGCAAAGAGTGACATAAACAACGTACCAAAACTGAGTGCGATACTTCTTCTTTCAATTTAGTAAAGACCCCATTATTTACGCCAACCATTACAGAAGCATTGTCTGTTCCAATTCCCATTAAATTATCAAGTCGCAGATCAAATCGTTTTAGTGTCTTCTTGATAGCAGAGATAATACCTTCAGCATTGCACTCAGTTCAGCAAGGTCTAGATAGGTAGATACTATTTTTTGGTATCTAAACTGTAATAAATTATAATGGCTCCAAGGTATTTCTGTATTGCAATATCTGTAGACTCATCAACCAATATACTGTAGAGTTGATCTTTAATATCTTCTTTTAGAATTTGGGTAAAATGCAACGCCAATACATTTTTAATAACCGAATTGCACTTGGTTCGGTGTAGTTGCACTTTATCGATACCTTTTCATGACTGTGATTAATTACCTCACCCAAATGGTCAACTACACGGATATGATATGCCTGGCTGTGAACAATGCGAGTCTGGCCTCTTCCTTTTTCTTGTTTCCTACAGGCTCTGGTTTGAACGGTAGCTTAGGTTGCGTAACGATAACCTGTAAAAATGTAAATGAAAATATACAAAACCTCCTCTATAGTTTAGGTTACAGCGCGCGCTAAATCGCTCAATCAATCAATCAAATCGTTAAAATAAAATATTTCCATGACTACCGAACGAAATAATTATGAAACATCCGGTTACCTTCATATTTTGTTGATGCTTTTTCGACATCCCATGTGTTTTTATATCTCCATAGTGACTCCGTAAAATCGTTCCACAAAACTTGCATTTTGACCAGCAGTACTTTCAATTACTTGAAGCCAATCTTTTAAATATGGGTCTTGAAGCGAAGAATTCCGAAACTTTTGTGAATATTGTGGTTTTGGCATGGTTATTAATGACGAAACACGAAATAAACAAAACACCAACTCACTGAGCTCGAATGAAAATTGAGACTTGAGCGAGAAAAGCATTCCTCGACGGGGAATTCCCGATAATTTACTGCCATTTTTTATTAGAGTTTGTGGTTTGGATTCGTTTTCTTTTGACTGTTTTACCCACTAGGTGAAAGAGTCTTGCTGCATGATGGAATTAAACTTCGCACAATTATGCACATTTACTTCACAATATGCACATAATTAAGCACATTTTTTGACATCAATCACAAGATGTAAATTATTTAATCGCATTTTGATTTTTAAAGTAAAATACTTAAAAAAAATGTTATCTCTGCATTTAACGTTTCAAGTTCACCCAAGAGGTATAGTTATACAATTAAAAACATTTAATTAGGTAATCAGCTCAGTCTTTAATTAACACAAAAATGGCACCTGGCACTTATCAACTTAAAAACATACTAAATAACAATTGTTTGTAATAAACCCTCGTATCACACACAAAATTATCGTGATCAAAATTAAATAAACTTAGAACTATTGCAATTAAAGCAATAGCTACTTGTATAACATTGAGATCAATGTTTAAAATCAAAATTAAAATTATGAAAGAATTTCTTAAAATTAGTGGCCCTTTCAATATCACAATCACTTGTCTCAATATTTTGACTTAGAACAATTCAAATAATTGAAATATTAGATATATAATATTAGAAAATTAGGAATTACCTTATCTCTACACAATTTAAGTAAGTCATCGTGTTTGGCTTTTGATAAAGGAATTAAAGATTTATAGCATGCTGGTGGACTAATTTTGGTTTTTGGTTGCACTTCAATACTATAAGATTCAGCATCGTCATTCATCGAGTTTAAAAAAAAAATCAAATAATCCTTCTTGTTCCCAAAAATTTACAATACGTATCTTACTTATTTTTCCTGTTAAATTTCCTTTAAAGTATTTTTCGCTGACTGTATCCCATTTATTAAAGTCTGAAAACTCGACATTGTATGGTTCTGAATCTTGTCTTGCAGTTGTGAATATTGTATACCATTGTGAAGGTGCATAAATGATTGTATTTTTAAGATTTTTTTCTATCACGGCATGAACGGAATCAACCGGCATGTAGGTATGGCCAGTTAGTAGAAAGTTAAGCTGTATAGTCTAGAATCTAGATATTAACACATGTTTGCAATGTTGTATGCAGCATTGCCATAATAATTCTGTTTCTTTTCTGACTTGGGCAGCAATCGGCATACAGCAACAAATTTTTAATCGTGTCACGTTCATTAACCGTCTGAATGTACTTATTGAGTATTGTTGCTATTTCGTTGGCTCCTCTTTTTCCATTACATTCGTCCCAATAATAACAAAAGACGTTGCGAGTCCCATTTCATACACGCAAAAATTATACACAGCTAATTTACGAGCATAAAATAAGAGTATGCTATCTCCATATGGGGTATTTAATACCTTTTATTCTCTTTATTTCTTTCTTTCAGGCATTTGTCTTTTTTAGGGACATGGAAACCAATATTAAATTTTTCATTGAATATGGAGCGAAACACTCTTTCGCTTACTATGTCAATTCCTCTTTCTGTATAACTGTTTTTGTAAATTTTGTATAGATTTGTTAAATTTTTCATTTTAGTTGGAAGGTAAATACGGCTAGAGTCCTTGCGACAATAATGGGATGACACAGCAGGTAAGCCTCTAATAAAGTTAGTAACAGACAGATTAGTTGAATCTTTAGTTTTGTTTGGCGGGTCACACTTACCACGCTTATCTTCTTTAGCTAGTCTGAGTGTAGAATTTTGAACGGTGTATTGGATGAATTTAGGTCCAACATCCAAAGTAGCTGCTAAAAATTGCAGACAAACTGCTCGCTGTCCTTCACTTTCAGTTATTGTATATTTGTAAGTAAAGCTTCGTTTATCAGAATCTTGAACTCTCATTCGTTTTACAACTGTTTTCTGGGTCATAGATACAAGCCAATCTTTACGGCGTTGCAGGGATAAATCTCAAAAATAGGTGTGTATACTTTTTCGGTTCTCATCTGACACAGAACCACAATCATTACTGCATTTTTTACCTATGCATGGGTTTGGTTGGATTTCTTTAGAAGGTACCTCAGATTCATTCACTTCACATATGCTTATCCAGATTGCTTTAGTTTTTGTCTCTCTTTCTTAACCGATTCGTTGCGGATGACACGCCACGCGTGCCATCAATTTCTTTTCTATGTGGCTGAAGGCACGCTAGTCGTGCCATTTAAAAATTGTTTATATCTTGCTCAAATTACGTTATTGGACGATTTATCCAAGACAAAAGCTGCATTATTTTGCACATAGTACATGCCCACAGCCTTCGTTTCTAGGTATTTCGTTAATTTGACATTTTCAGGGGTGCAAAACCTTTTTTGACAAGAGATTTTTAAGTTTTATTATTATTAGTAAATGCAATGATAAAAGATGCATGTCCATGCATCTTTTATAATTGAACTGAATTGAACGGACAAACAAGAGTTGTAAATTTCACAAACGTTAAGTTGCGAGTGAGTCATCTACGACGGTGTCCTTATTTGCGTAATTCAAAAAACTTTAAGAGCACCATAAATTATACTGAATGTTTTAAAATATAACAAAATTTATAACAAAGGATAACAAAAGGCGGCACTTTGTTTTCAAAGCGACTAATACCGACCGCCTCCCTTTTGTTTAGATTTTTTCCCGTGAAATAAATAATAGTGTATATTTTAAGTTTCAATTTTAAGGATTGCATCCTTTGTCTTTGTGGCACAACGCAGCGCCGGCGCAGCGCATTGTTTTAGCTTATGAGAATTGAGAACACTTCTGTTTTGCTATCCTTAGTAATCAGACGTGCTTTGCTTTCCGACCTTGCCTTTGTAATCTTACCGAGTTACCGACGATATTCGCGTGTGAACTGGACTCTGATTCTGCATTTCTTACGACTGTGGCTTGTATTCCTGGATTCTGTGATTTTCAACGACTGTGGCTAGTATTCCGGGACTCTGATATTACATTTGTGGCGACCATTGCTTGTATACCGGACCGGACTGCGTGATTTTCCCTTCATAACGCTTGTGGCCAGTGTAAACGGATCTCTAAACTTGCTGGAAATTATAGGTAAGTTTCTTCTTATTTTAAATCACATAATGCATGTATGTTTGCCGTTGTTGGTAACAACCTTAGATAGATAATAGATTTTCACCACTACGTGATCATGGCTACGGCAAAAGTACTGTTTCATAATTTAAAAATACAAGTTTTCGCTAATTTATTGACGATGGTTCATAGATAGGTGTTACAATGACACAGCGCAAGTGGGATCTAGTAGGGAATTTGTCATAGATTTTTCTAAATTTTGAAAGTGATTCTACTGGACGAGATATTATTTTATTGATATACCTAACAGTTTTATTACATATGAGTGGTAATTTAGCTTTGTCTAATAGGTATATAAAATTCTCGCTCGCAATGTTCGTTCCGGTACTCCTCCGGAACGGCTTGACCGATTCTCATGAAAAAGTCAGCTAGTTAAGTGTAGAAAACATACCCGAATAGAGATGAAATTAGCTATTTTCATTTGTTTCACTTCAATGTTTATTATTTCAGAGTTTGACTAACATGGCGTATTCAGATCCTCTGTCTTCACCGAAGCCTGGGCCATCATCCACCATGGACCCTTTAGACATGGAGTTATCTGCTCTGATGTCTCCACAGCAAATTGAGATATGTATGGCAGGGTTCGATTTAGAGATGGGCGACGAAGACCTCTACGGGATTTTGCACGGGAGTAATGACGACATTATCGATGAATTATCTTATATAGACCCGTATGACAATGCTTTACCATACGCACATCAGGATAGTGAAGAAGAAACCTCCCCAAGAGAAGCAAGTGGTTGGCGTATGGGAAATCCCAATAACATGGCCGAAATACCTTTTACGGGAACATCAGGTATATTGCCGCCAAATGATATGGTAGGCAAAAGTCCTTTAGACTATTTCTTTTTGTTTTTTAATAACCAGATTATTCAATTAATTATTGACTGCACAAATAAGTATGGCAATAAATTAACATCAACAGTGTCAACTGCTAAAGGACGCTTTCAAAAATGGGTCGACATAGATGTAGCTGAATTTAAAACATTTATCGGTGTTTTGTTATTGATGGGAACAATAAAACTAAATAGGATAGCTGATTATTGGTCCCATAATTATTTGTTCAAACTGAGCATACCTCAATTTATGTCCAGGGACCGATTTTATTTAATATTAAGAGCTCTCAGTGTGCAAAAAGTTGAAAGTTTATTTAAAATTAAACCAATTATAGACATTTTTAATCAATCAATTGATTCAATATATTATCCTGTTAAAGAACTTACAATTGACGAATCACTAATATTGTGGAAAGGAAGACTTTCCTTTCACCAGTACCTTAACCTTTACGTTACCGCGGACGTTCATTGACGCTTCAAAAACACGCAGCGAACACGTGGTCGGTACCGGGAGAATTAAGGGGAAAGCACACAGGTACGGTATTAAATTGTATATTTTAGCCGATGCACATGGCATTATATTAAAAATACATCTTTATGCGGGGTCTCAAGACAGATTAGTCGGGGGTAAAAATCATGTCAAAAAGGTTGTCAAGCTATTAGAAAAATATGTTGACAAAGGCCATTCATTATATCTGGATAATTTTCATACTAGCGTGGGGTTAGCTGATGAGCTTTTAGACAAAAATACGTATGTGACAGGAACTCTTCGCGCTAAACGGGTTGGCAATCCGTCACAAATGACAACAAAATTAAGCATGGGAGAATCTATAATACTACATAATGAAAAAAATATTGTTGTTACCAAGTGGCAAGATAAAAGAGAAATTTTATTTGTAAGCACCGAACACAATAGTAATTATGTAAGGACTACAATTAGATGTGTTCGTACAGTCAAATATAAGCCTAAAGTACAAACTAATTATAATAAATACATGCGATCAATTGACAAACACGACCAATTATTAAGTTACTATTGTTGCGAAAGAAAAACCTTGCGCTGGTATAAAAAGGTGATCATTCACATAATACAAATATGTGTGGTAAATGGTTTCATAATGTTCAATGTAGTAAATGATAATAAAACTACACTATATGAGTTTCGAAAAAATATAATTGAGCAATTACTGCCAATGCCAAATACCATAGAACTTTCTCGGCCTTTGTCACAGGGGAAAATTCACCTGCCGGCAAATCTCCCTAGAAAATGCGGAAAAACAATGAGAAAAAGGTGTAGACTGTGCTACAATAAAACAAAAAAAAGAGCCGCCGTATTATTTGGATGTCCCGATTGCCCCGGATTTCCAGGGCTATGCCTAACACCATGTTTCCGCGAATTTCACAAATATTGAAATAAAATGGGCACTCAAACATGAAAAATTGTCAATATGTGATTGCAAACAGCTGATCCTCATTTATATACATACCTAATATAAGTCCTAGAATATGTAGAAAAACAATAATATATATTAATTTATGATTTGAATAGACAATCATCTGGCTCGAAATAAAAATGATTTAACTTCCACTTTGTTTTATTCATTTTAATAATTGCTATTGGAAATGACCTGCAGCCGTTTTGTAATGCCCGTTCTACACTTCACGCGCAAAGCCGCGAAAAGTCTGCGAACATGACGTGTAAAGCTGATCGCACAATTCACACTTGTTTCCTTAATGCGATGTTGCGCGCAAAGTGTGGAACGGGGGTAACAAAAATGTCTTATGTTATTTTACAATCAATTGTATCCTTAATCTTGAAATTTCTCGAATTCGAACTCAAAAATTAGACAGACTTTCCTAATAGCAGTTGGCTCGCATAATATTTAAGTGTGATGCTGCACTTGCAAACTAACTTAATTATAATTATCACAGTTCAATCAAATTCACTTAATAATTAGAATAATCACAGTGCAATCAAATATTCGCTTAATTAAAATAATCACAGTTCAAACATTTTTCAGTTTTCATTTTTCATTATGCATAACCTCTAAAATTTTCTGCATAATTTTATATCTTGTTTTGGTGTCAAATCTTAGTAACTCTTATTAAAATCTTAGTAAATCTTAGTAAATAATTAGTCCCATGCACATCTATAACGCTGGGTATGGATGGTGTGTTATTTTCTGTGCAAACACCACTGCTGTCCTTAGATTTTTTTTTAACTTCATGTTGGTAATCCATGGGTTGTGAACACATTTCGGAAACGAAAATATCATCGTCGTCCGGACATTGAGTCAGGTCGTCATCAAAATCGGTCGTCTCCGGAACGTACGTGCGTTTTTTATTTGAATCTAAAATAAAAAAAATGTGCCTTTAGTGCGCGCCAAAGATAAAGCGGCGTGGCCGTGTGCAGAGATCTAGAATGGAATGAACATGTTTCACTGATATAATATGTATTTTCATTCACTGCGCACGTTCACTCCGGAACTTTGTCTTTGGCGCACACTATATATATATATATTAATTTCACCACTACCATATACCTATTATTAATTGCGTGAAGCAGAGCTAACTTAGTGGTAAATATGACATGTCGGTCTAGGTGTTTGAGCACAGTTAAATTATATGTATGTGAAATGTATCCACGATACATAAGAAAGTCCTAGTGTGGGGCAACGTTAAAAAATCTGTGACGAAAAATATCGTAGGTTCATAAACCACACGATAAAAATACAAACGTATATAGGTATGTAAGTCACATTTATTTAACCCTGGCCATAGAACACAGTTAATAAAGTTAAATCGTATTGCGAAGTCTTTGCTGTAACTTCGTTATTAAAAAAATGTGGCTAACAGTTCCGCTATGCCCTATTTTTCCTTTATTATTTGATATTTACTAACGTTATTATTTATGAAAGTTAATTTAATAAAAACTAAAGATTTTCAGGGTTATTTAAATGTACCAACATAATTAAACAAGAAAAAACAAAAATAATAAGACAAAAGGTTTGCAACCACTGCATAAAAAAGTCACTTACCCGACATTTCAAGAAAACCGCGTAGAATAACACGTATTTAGCCACTTTACACCACTTATACGACCGTTTACTATCAAGTTTTGATGTTAACTAAACCTAATCAGGTGTAAACATGCGTAAAAAGCATGAAAAGTATATTTTTTTTACAAATGGCTGATGGCACACTAGGTGTGTCATCCACTTTTGTGGCGGTTGACACGACAGGCGTGCCATGAAATGTTTGTTCGCCGCCACGGCTAAAAGTTTGCGAAACCGGGAGCCGCAACGAATCGGTTATATTCTTGCGCTGCTGCTTTGATGCATTCTCTCCTACTATATTAGGCCGTGGTGCATCTGTTGACGACACCATATTCCCAGCATCTTTTTCATTCTTTTTCTTTCTTTTTCCTTTACTTGTTTTGTGCGAATTATTAGAATCGGATGAGTCTGATAACTCTGAAGTAGGCTTGTATGTATCAGAATCAATTTCACCTCCAAAAAAGTTGTAAAATCTTCTTCATCAGACAAATAATAATCAAAATATTGGTTGTTTAGTTTTGCGTTTCTTTTTAGGATTCGATATGCCACTGTTATTTACTTTTGGGTCCGGCCCAGAACTCGTTGATGGTAAATCGTCGGCTGTCACAGAAAATATAGGGATTGGTGATATTGATCTTTCAATTTCAGCAATACACGGTTCTGGCAACACTTGAGCGACTTTGATCTTCCAAGGCTTCAAACTCCATAAGCCACTGATTGAAAGGCTCAATGTTTTCAACCGAAACACAATTCAGTGGTCTTACATTGGCCTACAAATAAAATAATTTCATTACCCCTAGAAGCCCAATAAATAGAAGGCTATGTAGTAGCTAAATTTAATAATTTTATAACGACTATTAATATGTAATGTAACTTACAGTTTTGCGTTGTAATATTTTCTTTCCACAAAATAGCACTTTATTGATGACTTCGCGTCTGCCACTATTTGAACTGCCGCTATTTGAACTGCCACTATTTGAAATAACACAATAAATGGATTGCACGCTTTTCCACTTGCTACGATTTCTTAATAGGTAGACAGGTTATTTCATTCACGTAAACACCAAAACCAATCATCTCCAGGAATGTAATCCTCAAATGATGTGTCTACACCATCACTTCGCATGTATTCGCATATAGTGACGACATCTTATTTTTAAGGGAAATCCACATTTTTCCACCACATGAATAAGCGAAATTATCTTGGTTTACTTCCTATTTTGAAGGAGAAAGTAATGTTTCTGCAGTCCGCAGTATTTTATGTTTGTGTTTGCCTCCATGTCGTATTTCTGTGAAATTATTAGGAGACGTTGCAACGTTATTGTGTTTTTAATTAAATTTCGATAACATTATTTGTCCTATGTCGTTGACCGTAAACACTTATAAATCCGACTATGTTTTGTTTACACCAATAATTGTCTCCGTAATCCCCAATTTTTTCAATTTCAATAGTTTCGCTTTCATACGATATATAATCCCATACTTCAGAAATAAGCTCAAATGGTTACAACGGCAAGGCTGCTCTTCTGCCATATTGTGTTTAATTATATTTTTTATTCTGTGAAATTATAATATTATTGATTATACTGTTTGTGCTTCTCCACCACTATCATTAATTACTGTTCTTTTCAGAGCTGATTTCAGCATTAATTTCGTTATCATTTTACTTATAGCAACCATGGCATACAAAAAGATTAATTCCCAAGTCTTCGGATAGTAATGCGTAGCGGCATGTAATTTACATGAAATATCTTGGAACGCATATCACATACTACTCGATTTGATGCCTTAGTTTGTTTATGACATATTTTGCAAACATTTATTGAAGCAATTAGGGATTTTTTGTTGATATCTGTTTTGTTTTTTATACTTTCTCCTTCCCTTTCTTTTGGTATAATTTATTCCTTCTTTTTTTCCTCTCCAATTTTGATAAAAATTTTGTTAGTAGTTTTTTTTTCGTCTGTTCAACTGATATTGCTCGAAGTCATTGCATATGGCATTCTAACTGTATTTCGTTTACCTGTTCTTTCTGGAGTTTTAGGAAACGTCAAAAAATTTCCAATACACTCTTTGAAACAATTTTATAAGCTTATTAAAAAACTATTGTTAGAATTAACAACTTCTTGGCTAGGGTCCATGCATTTTGAGTTTTCCGGTACACTATGAAAGAAAACAGAATCTTCTTTTACATTATAATTACCAGAAGAAACTAACAAACCCGGCGAACTCCGTTTCACCACCAGATGGCTTCGTTTTTTGTAATATTTCGTTTGGGGATTAAAAGATAAAGAAAAATATTTTTCAACTTGTTAATTGTCATTGCGAACGCAAGGCAAACCGAAAATTGCAATTGTTTGAAGTCAAACGGAATATCAGTCGGAATCATTGGTTTTCGAGGAATACTTACATTTTCACCTGCGTACTTTCCGTTAATAATGGTTGCCTAAATCAAATTCGGTATATCTTTTTCCGCTACTCAAGCAAGCACTTTCACCGCAAGTCAAGTACCGTTGCAAAGTCGCAGTAGAATCAAATTACGCAATATCATAATAACTGAAGCAACTTTGAGTTGCAAGTTATGTGGTAGAAATCCTGGTAACTCCAGAGAGTTCAAAAACTTCGTTGGATAATTTACTACATCATCAAGATTTGTTATGGAATCAACGGATTTTATGTCACCAAATCGCCTGTGATTTTTGTATGAATGGTGAAATTCAGTGCGTGTAGGGGAAAGTGGGGCAGTTTGATACAGGAAAATTTGATATTAAATATCTCTCTTGACAAAAGATATTTCGAAGACTTATTATACTTTTCGTGAAGCCTAATTATTCAGTTTTATCATACTAGTTTTACATAGTACTAAATCTGATAGTTTTTGAAATATAAGGATTTAAGTAAAAAATGGGACTTGACTCATTCTGCCCCATGTACGGGGCACTTATATACATCGGGTGGGATACATTGATACTACATATGTAGATTTTTTATGGTATTTGTAGGTTTAGAAGAGTATCAATAATAAAAGCATTGTTTTACTTTATGAGATCGTTTAATCAGACTTTTGCATGCCTTAAGCGCGAGCGTAGGTATGCTCTACTCTCGCCTAAAAATCAAAAACTGGGTTCGGTCAGAGTTTTATTTTAAATAAATAATAATATAGTGCTTAAAGTAGGTTGGCCTTCATACCACAATAAAAGAAAACATCAATGGTCATTTTTCTAAACAATAAACAGCAATCCAACCCACAATTTAGATAAAAAAATGAATTTTTCAGAAAAAATTCTATGAAAAACATATAACATTCTCTCTGTAATCTCCATAACTTTTGAAAAACATAACTAATCGATTTAAATTTTATTTCAATAGGTCCGTAAATCTATTGTGACGAACTGATTAGAAAACCATAACTCAATTATTATTCGTTTTATTGTAAAAAATCAAATGTGTACTGTTGAAACTAAAAAATTTACATCTTAGGCAGCCTAATATACAAATACAAAAAATATAAAACCCCTCAACAGTGACGTTTACTCTCAGAGTAAACGTCAAAAATGTGTCAACAGTGAGCTTTACTCTGAGAGTAAAGCCACTTGAGACTTTATTTTCACAACGTTAGAGTGTATAATTGAATAAATCGCGTTCGCGCACTTAAAACATTATGGTAAGAGACATTCTTTATGGTTAAGTTTTAATTGCGTCATTCATAT
Organism: Calycopis cecrops; assembly: GCA_001625245.1. Taxonomy (NCBI): domain Eukaryota; kingdom Metazoa; phylum Arthropoda; class Insecta; order Lepidoptera; family Lycaenidae; genus Calycopis; species Calycopis cecrops. The sequence continues at coordinate 15,747 of LUGF01024495.1, forward strand.
AAGCTGCCAGCACAATTTTATTAGTCTAACGTTTATTAATTTATGTTACGTTAAATTTAGTCGAGAAACGTTACCAACGTTTCTCGACTAAAATTATGTAATTTATATTGGTAATAATCGCTTTTATCTGAAGCAGTTTTTATTTTTACATTATGATGTCTAATAAATATAAAATAACTTATTTTCTTTAAGATTCAAGTTTACCATAAAACTATTTGAAAATTAAAAATAAAAAAAGCAATTTTTGGTGAAAAACGTATATGTTATCATGAGTATCTAATTTAAATAACATACGTATGACACGAGTGCTTAAGGCATGCACATTTGGTTTTACCAAACTTTTTTTAATCAGATTAACTAACAACAAAAATAAAATTCTGAATTAAAATTAAATTGACACTTATGTCTTAATAAAAAAACCTGCAACAAAAATAGACTTTTCTTAAATATTAATTTAAGCTTACTTTGCAACCTCTATTGCAAATTGTATTGACTAAAATCTACAGAAAACTTAAACATGGACGCTGTGCGAGCCGTAGTACCTTTTGAAAAAGTTGGTGGCGGTAAGTGCAGGACTACATCTGTAAAATCAACACTGGCAATATCCTCTGGATTCGGGAAAACAAACACACAAGATCTTGGCATTTTTCTTAAGTATGAAACTTGATATTCGATCAAATTATATTTAGTAATAACTTTGGCGGCTTAGTAAAGAACTGTAGTTTTCTTCTCGAACTTGATAAGCAAGAAATCTCCAACTTTTATATTAGCAGGGTTAGGAAGTGCGTCAAATTTGCTTCTTCAAGTTCAAAGTCTTCAAATTCTTCATCATCGTCACACAATTTTACTGAATCGTTCTGGCTACAGTCAGTGTCAGATGAAGGAGTTGGAGGGCGACAACCTTTTTTCTTTTTCTTATTTTCCGTTAAACCCAACAATTTTTTTGCGGTTTTTAACTCTTTAGCTCGCTGTCTTATTATCTTATCTCTCTGTTTTTTAATTTTTTCATCGTGCAACCCTTGTAATCTATCCTTTTCTGGCGTATCAATAAATACTACTCCAGATTTGATACCAGAAGAATTAAATGCAGCGAAAGAATCATTTCTTCAAAATCTGAAACATTAAAAACAACAATAATAAACACTAAATGAAAGGAATTAAGGAGATTTAATCGCGTTTTTATTTATCGTTTCAGATTTCTAGCAACTGGAAGCGACTTTCAAAACATGCACACTAATTACTATCGAGGGGCAAGTACAATAGCAAAAATTGTGAGAGTGGTTTGCCGCGCCATGTGGGAACATCTTTTAAATCAAAATATACCTAAAATAACACAAGAGCTACTAGAAGATGTCGCTGCAGACTTTGACAAAAACCCAACTTTCCGAACTGCATAGGAGCTCTCGACGACAAACATGTCCGTATTTGGAGTCCAGCGCAGAGTAGATCTCTTTTTACAATTATAAGAGCTATAACTATAATTCCATAGTTTTATTGGCTCTCGTTGATTCTAGATACAGAAAGGTTTATTTTTATCGATATAGGAGCATATGGAAAAGAAAGTGACTCCACCGTTTTCCAGAATTCTAAACTTTATGATTTATTAATGACAGGTAAATTACCTGTACCAACACAAAAGCCGTTGCTAGGTTTTGAAAGAGAACTTCCATTTGTTTTTGTGGGAGATGAAGCATTCTCAATTTCAAACAATGTTATGCGTCCTTACTCGGGTAAGCATTTATCTGTGCAACAAAGGATTTACAAATATCGGTTGAGTCGAGCCCGGAGATATGTGGAATGACATCATCAAGGCATGTTGTGTGTTAAGCTGGGTATCCACTTGAGGCAGCCTCGGACCGAGCAGCTGCCTCGACCTGAGGCAGATCTAGTGGAGACCGTGCCGCGAGTCGAGGCTTGCCGCGACTTGAACCAAACGCGGCAGCCGCGCAGCGAGCCAAATCGTGTCGGTAAATGGCCATGCTCAAAGACGCCTCACACTGAGGCGTGCGTTGAGTGGAGACGGACGTACGTACAAGGACTGACATCCGCTATGCACAAAACATAAAGGGGACACATAATTAACTAATATTATAAAGGCGAAAGTTTGTGAGTGTGTTTGTTACTCTTTCACACAAAAACTACAGAACGGATTTTCAGTAATATAGCTTTCATATCAGAATAACATAATAAGTTAAAATTTATAGGAATTTTTTATAATTTGGTTATAATATAACGATAACTGTCAAGTCAATCGGAAAAAAAATTAGCCCCCTGAGAGCAATATTGGCGTGCGCTGCCCCAATCGTTGGAGTTACACAAAGATAATTACTGTAGGATTATTTATCTTAAATAGTTCTAAATAAAAGTCCGCGACAGCATATTTCTATCTTTTATGTGTAAGTCACTATGACCAAAATAGTGAACCAAACATTCTATTAAATTGGATATTTTTTAACGATGCACATTGCACATTTTAGAATATTTATCGAACTCTTATGAAAATTGATACACCAGTCACTTTACGTATTGAATGTAGATAAACTTTGTCTTTTACACTAAGTAATTTGGACGAATAGATTAAAAGTTATTATCACGATAAGATTGACTTAAACGGAATATCTAAAGCGCCCTAAAATGCGCGGCGACAAATTCGATACTCAAAGCGATTTATTATTTCATACTGTACGAGGTGCGTACACTGGTTATATGCTCGACCTGGTACACGGTGGCCCAATTAGTCCTATAAGAACTCTCACTATACGGCCTATGTGCACACCAACTATGTACTCCAATGAATACCTATGTGACCCTGTTGATCCTGCTAATTATTTGTGCACGGTTGTACACGCTATGTACTCAATCCGAGTACCTAGGTGATCCTATTATAGAATCACAGTGAGAGTGACTCGAAAGCCAGGGTGGCGAGCGTTGGCCCTCTCTCTCTCGTCTTTTCTCTTGGGAACGATAGTCACTCCTATAAGGTGAGCGACCAGCCACGTTTCGCTCAGGTGCTCCGGCACCGAGCGGAAACACGGCGGCAGTGGACTGTATCTTCTATCGGCGGGGGCGCTGCTGCAAGCACCTCTTCGTGCCTGTGGCTGCACCTCCTGGCGCTGGTTCAACTGGGTAGTGTCGGAGTAAACAGAAGGGGGAAAAAAGGGGGGCGATGTGGGGCAATGTTAACAAATAACACAGAATTATAGTTTGACAGAACTAGTGAATGTGAATGTGTTACGCTATTTGGGAGATGGAGACACTTGACACCCTCGTAGTGGCACGAATCGGGTCCTCCGGCGAACAGCAGGACTGCTATGGAGGCGGGCTTCTCGGGCAGCGAGCTTCTATTCTTCAACTGCGCGGGTTTCTATTTTTCGACTGCAACAGGATTCTATTTTCGACTGCTACAGGAACTATTCTATACTTGCTGACTTCTTCTTTTCTTGAATCTGGACAGCGTGACTATTCCGATCCGTATACGAGTGAGTGTGTCTCAATCCCCCAATGTATGGCGTTAAGTATGCACTGAAGGCCGACAATGCGAGTGGGGGGCACGCGCTCTGTTTTCTACGCCTCTCTTTAGCCCCCCAACACACATTTCGGCCTGTCAGGCAAAGGTGTATGTGTGTATCCTAACCAATCTTTATTCAATAAAAAGAAAGATACAAAGAAAACATATTTACATATTAATTATACAAATTTAAGTATATTTAGCTAATGAAAAACTAATTTCTAACTTTACAAACAAAGAATCTGTCTATCCTGCTCATATTTAAGCTACATAGCACATCACTATTATGTATTAGAAACCTTCCGTTAATACATAGCACGATCGTCCGTTTTTTATGAGATGGCAATATTATCTTCTATACTCTAATAAGAATTAACAAGATGGACTGATCGTGGTTCAAAGTTAACTATTTGTATTATATGTTTAACAATTATTAAAACATTCTTTTATATGTTCATGTACTCATTTAT
>LUGF01024496.1:0-12113 GCA_001625245.1 Calycopis cecrops
AATCCACTGTCGGTAGCTCTCGTCTAAATGTTCGCGAACAACTCTTGCATAATGTGCAGGGGCACCATCAAGCTGTACCCACTTTCGGCGTCTGTAGGCCAGCGGTAAGCTCTCTAAGCTTTCGTAAAAAGCAGTCGTCAAAAATTCAAAAAATCTAGCGCCATTTAAATTTGGTGGTAGTTGTATTGGCCCAATCAACTGATCATCAATCATCGCTGCCCAAACGTTGATGGAAAATTCATGTTGAAAAGATGCAGGTCTTTTTTCATGGGGGTTTTCCGCAACCCAGGTGTGCAAATTGCGAACGTTTGCAATCCCCGTTCTCGTGAATTTTGCTTCATCTGTCCACATTATTCTTCGTACAAAGTGTGTATGCATTCGCATGTTTCTATGAAGCCAAGCATAAAACACTGATCGTGCTTGGTAATCAACCTCCAGCCAGTTTTGGACTTTCCTGAAATGGTATGGATGAAGCCCTTCTCTCTTAAATATTTTCCACACTGTAGTTTTGGATATACCAAGTCGAATGCTAATCCTGCGTACACTCAACCGTGGATCTCTTGCGATTTCACTCAGCACATCCGTCTCCGCTTCGGCTCTAATTTTAGAGACACGTTCAACAGGTAATTGAAGAATTCAGTGTTGAGCTAACCTGTTATGAACGTTGATGAATGTACGGAAGTGAGGCGTTCTCCGTGTAGGAAACCGTTGAGAATATTCCCGCACCGCAGCACTTGCATTGCCATTGCACAGGCCGTAGACAAAATGAATATCCGCAATATGCGCATTCGAATATTCCATACCGCCTCGTGGCATGATAAACAACAACAATGTATTTAGCGAAAGACAGAACTAAAGCGTAGGACACGAAGTGACTTACTTACTTCGTCAACTAGTTTTGAACATTCCATAAAAAATCCCTCCTGCTCACACGCACGTAACAAAAGAACAAAACAAAAGAACAACAACAACAAAAGAAAGGGCCCGCGCCGTTTACCTGCGCGCGCGCCCTTAAGCGAAGGGGTCCTTTTGTTCAATGATAACTGCTAAAGTAATAGACCGAGGGTTGTGTTTGATACATCAAATTGTTGAGTAACTCAAATACTGTTAGAATATTATGAAAAAAACGAGGGTCAATGTCCTTGATTTTACACTATTTAAAAATAAACGTCAAAAAAACGCTCAAAAACATAGAAAAAACAACTTTGTACTTTTGACGATTCCACATAAGAGTAATTTGTTAGCTTGTTTTTATTTTGCGAGATACCCTATACGTTTACCTTTGAAATAACACCGAATTTGAGCCTCTACGAGATATAAAATACAATCCGCCGTTGTATTACGGTTTAATGAAACTTTTGGTAAAATAAAAGTAAAAGTACCTGCCGTCTGGGGGCGGGTTCGTATTTAGCCCTGATAAGAAGGTTTTTTATCGATGAAATTGGCAACAGATTATTCCCATAAAGTTTTGTTTCTACATCAGCGTACACACTGTATTTGTAAGAAATAATAAATAAAACTTCAGATCACGGTTTTATACAATATACATATTTTAATTTTGCATTCAGTAACTCCATAAAAGGGTCTGTTTTATTTTTCTCTAAAACCACCCGCCATTGCGACTCAATCCGTTGCGTGGGAGTCCCATCCGGAGCCACAAAATGGTTCACGGGATCTCTGTGGTTGACCTTCTTATGTATGTAGCCATGTTCTGGCAGGCCAGAATTTACGATTGCCTGCCAGAGAGAGTCTAGAGTCATATGTGTTTCAAAACATGTTTGTATATTGTGAAAATGTTGAAAGAATTTTCATTATTTTCATACAGTTCATGTTCAATCTTTACAAATAGAGGAATAAACTTTCAAAAGTTTTGTTTCAATTCTTTTTCTGAAATTTTATTCACTCAAACCAATTTCCAATTTCATTATCAATGTATGTGTTTTTATAGAAAGCTTCAAATGTAGATTCGTGAATCTTTGATTTTGTCAAGTTTTTCGAAAACTTGTGATGCATGTACTTTTTTTGATGTTTGAATGCATGAACATTTACGTTCGTCTCTAAAATTCTCTAGTATTGATTTGCTATTGAGATTAAAATGAAACTTTTTAAAGTGCCATTATAAGTTACATTATTATTTAAATTTTTATATCTTTCAATAACATTGAGCGGATCGGGCAGTTTGTTTATACTCTTTAGCACATATGTAAATTGCAACGGATCAAATCAGGGGTCAAACAAAGTTTGTTAAAATCTTCATGATTGTGATAACTTTTAAAGAAATAATTTATCAAATACGACAATTCTATACTAAACCGAGATATTGTTTAACATCATCTCTTATGATGTTCAATAATTGCAATCTATTTTCATACAGGCTACAAACAAATGAATTGATTCCTTTTTTATACAATAGATGCAAATTTCTTGATCTTCTGTCAATTCCGTTTCGCTGACTCTTTTTTTGCGTATTAAACATTTAGAACTTGACGAACGTACATGAACATCTTTTCCAAACGAAAAGCAAGACATTATTATTATTATTGTAGAAAAATATAATCTCCGTTTTCATCGGGCAGAGAGTATTTTCAAATCGTATTTCGTAATAAGATAAACATTAACATAGATAAAGCGTGCCCAGCTCAAAAACCAAACTACGCACATAACATGTGCACAGCAACCAACTGTTCTCTTGCCAACAAGGCAAGAACAATAGTATCCTACTACGGCGTCTAATGTATCTCTAATATTATCAACATTTTTTATCAAAATATAAGTGTAACATATTCTACTGGATACATGCCTAGATTTAATCCTACCTCTAACTAAATAATTGTTTGTTCCAAGTATCAGAGGTAAATCCTTTTCGAACGCTTTTGAGATTTCTATGGTATATACACCATTTTGTCTTATGTGCTCGCCATAGTAGGATCTAGCTTGTTTCAGTTGATACGATCCTAATCCAAATCTTTTTAATTCCGCTAGATCAAGTTTAGGGAAGTTTCTTAAGTGCGGCACACGCGACAGCACGTCTTCTATTAATATTTTTATTTATAAAAAAATCACCTAGGTGATTATGCATGTTGATTCTAGATTTGGCTATCTTCAGATGTTATCTGTCTTCAGGTCTATCTTGTATCAATGGGTGGAATTTGTTAGTCAATGCACACTCAATCCTAAAATCATCAAACATGTGAGGCATGGCACGATTAAAATACTCCTGTCTTAAAAGTTTGAAATCTCTTTTTATTCGTTCATTGACTTCTTCCACCACTCATCGACACATGGTAACACACCTAGACAAATTACTTTGTAAAGTAGTGAGTTGATACTCGCCTTCTATTGATGGTTTCAGGTGTATAAGCACTATACCCTAAAGCTCGTAGATTTGGCACTGCATCTCTAAAACCCCTATCAAAAATAAAAACATCGTTATTTCTAAAAAAACGTTCTCATTCCACTTTGCTCATTTTCTAATTCTGCAGTTATAATGGCAGAGTCATTTTTTGTGGCTTTGTGTGGTCCTAAGCATTCTAATACATATTTTTTTTTTAGATTAGTATTAGGCTATAAGGCTTTATTAGATTAGTATACTTATACAAACTATATGTATATTTCTGGAATTTAAAATTGCTGCTACTCTGAACATAAACATATGTGCCATCGCATATTACTATAGCAGGTTTTATATTTTCCGGTAAATCAGGATTACCAAAAAGCCAAGCTCCCAAGCTTTTTCTTTCATACCATCGTTATAATATTTATCAGAATTTCATATTATTGATTTTCTATTCAGGATATTATTAATATCTTTACACCAATTGTTTATAAAGAACATGGTGCTTTTATTTACAAGATATTTACTAAATCAAATTTATGTTTACTAGAATTAATAAAATTCGTGTCAATGTTTAAATTTATTATAAAAAAAAATTAGTAAAGTTTAAACTTATGTACACGATACATGTTTTCTGTTGCATTGGGTTTTTAAAATCTCTATACAGATATTTTTCACATTGGCAAAAACATCGAAGAGGCCTCATGTTGGATAGCACAACCAAGTTTGGTTCTCATATACTCTCTTTTTTATAAATTTATGAAAAGATTCAAATTCTTGTGATATTATATCATTTTGACAAGCTTTAAAGATATTTTTTTTTGCTTGTTGTGCTACCTAACCAGTGCAGTAACCTATTGCTGTGCTTTTTGTCATATGAATAGGAGTTACACCATTTACCAATTCATCTGTATTAGTGAGTGCAATACAAAGATGATCACTATCAATTTTATGTTCACACTCACACTCATGTTGGGGTATTCATCACAGTTGCCTGTAACAAATATTTTTTTAAATTTTGGAGACAAAATGTGTCATCTTTTTCGCAATTGGCCCCAACTGAGTGTGGAGATGAAATATTATTGATTAGTAAAGTTTTAAAGGCACTCTCAAATGAAGATGAATCAGGCATAATATTGATGCAACTATGCGCCCTCATTGCACCGAAAAAGTTTTCTAATGAATCCTGGTTAATGTTGTCCTTTTGGTGCGTAAAAAAATTGACTATTCTTTTAAAATTTTCAATTGTCTTAACCCAGCTCAGCAAAGACGGCACTACTCTTCGATTATTTACATTTACGAATTTCATAGTTCTTAATATTTTCACACTACTGTACTATAAGCTGTGGTGACGAGATCTTGGCGTTACAGCTGACCTATAAACCTTTCAGTTTGTTACGGCACTATAGCTACCATTAACACTTTCAAATAGATCATCAAAAACATTAGGAGATCAGCTGTTTCTGTACTCTCTCTTTCAAGAGCCCCAGTGAAAGCAATAAAATAGCTATTAGTACTATAATTATTATTAGGATTAAGGCATACAAAATAGACATCATTATCTTTAATTCATTATGTTGGAAGAAGCTTTATACTACAATAGGTACTTTTTTTAATGTTCTAGATTTATATTACTAATTTTATTATAAATCTATTGGTAGGAGGAAAAAAAAAATTTATATTATTTGTTTAATAGTTTAAGGCAGTGGTTCTCAAACTTTTTTGGTGACGGAACCCTTTTGGGAAGCTAAATACTCGATGGAACCCTACAAGAAAACAATAGTTTTTAAAAGTGTATTCTTTATTAATAAGCTGTTACAGTTAAAATTATCTATAGTCGTTAGTTATTTAAGATAATTGAAATGTAACCTTTATATTTAATATTTATTACAATCAATGTTACATTAAGAGTATTTAAGTTAAGTTGCAGATAATTAAGGTTATATGAAAATAATTAGAGAGAGGTATAAGTGAAACAAAACTATAGTTTGACCATATATTGAGTAATTAAAAATACACAACGGTTTCAACTTAAACTAATTTTTATCTCAGGTCGTGGGCTAGTTGGTTCGGATCTCTTAAATTATGTTTGGGACAGTTTCAAATACAAGCGTTTACGAATGTATAATATCGATTTGCTATTTACTTATATAAGCAGTTAAACTAAAATCTATTAATAAAGTAATTGTCCACTCAGCTGTAGAAGTAGTAAACAGGAACAACTCGAACAAGGGTTTTACTTCTTAAGATGTTCAATAATTATATTATTCATTTATAATATTCAAATCCAGTATCATTCCTTATAAAGGTGGTGATGTTGGAACTAGTAAGTCACCTTTCCAAAGATCATTATCCCTTAGAAGCCTCGGGGATTGTATAAACTTAATTTATCATCGTGGAATCTTTCACGGTATGTATATTTTATAATTTGAATTGTTTTTGTCAGGTCCTTAAAAGAGCTTTAAACGGGAAATTTGGAGTAGTTTTAACGGATACTTAAAAGCAGATTAACTCTGAAAATAAAATACAACATTTGTAAAACCACATGTCACACACCTTAGCACGTGTCTCCAACTAACAAGTGCTTCAAAAATCTAATTTAAAATACTACAATATGCAATAACTAAGGTTTTGCAATATAATTAATAAGAATTTTAACATTTATTCAAGTAATATATCTTTACAATAGGTCTTCTAACCTCAATACAAAATTTGACATGTGACAGAATGATATGTTCATGTTAGTTGTTATATAGAAATACATCAAATACGTACCCTTTTCAAAATATGGCCATTTGCTTTATAATCATTTAATAATTTAATTATAAATGATAATAATAACTCAGGTCACTCCGACTGAGTCCTCTCTCGTGCGATGCACCACCAAAAACACCGCCGCCATCTTCGAGACCGAGGCGGAAAGACATGTCACAGATTGACACTTCATAACACGTCTTCTTCTTTTTTTAAAAAAAACTCAAGCAGGCAAAAATCACCCGTTACAAAGCATAATTAAAGTACAATGTAACAGTTACTAATTATTACTTACTTTACCACATGGCAAGTACAATAATAGAAGAAGATATTAAAAAAAAGAAAAAATCTAACTAATGGGAGGTATGAAATTGTTTTTTTATTTTTCATCAATTGGTTGATATCAGGTTTGATAGAAGACAGCTGAAGTCTCATATCAGATTCGGCGTCCAGTCTGTTGCGATATTTTGTTTTTGTGGCTGCATGGGCTGAGAATCCTGTTTCGCACAAATACGAGGGTGAATCAAAAAGTACTTAGAATGAATACAAGAAAAATAAAATTTTTAAAGAAAAATAAAATTTTTAAACAAAAATATTTTATTTTTCTACGTAATCTCCTTCTAATCTAATATACTTAGAATACCGCATCTCCAACTTTCTTATTCTTTCCGCAAAGAAGCCATTTTCTCGACTATTAAAAAACTCCTCTACGGCAGTCATAACCGCGTCATCATCGTCAAATTTAGTTCCGAACGACGAATATGCTCCTTTAATTTTGCAAATAAGTGAAAATCACTCGGGGCTAAGTCAGGAGAATATGGTGGGTGATCAAGGACTTTGAAGCCAGCACTGCGGATTTTGGTGAGTGCAACTTCCGAACGATGAGGTGGAGCGTTATCCTGGAGAAACAACACGCCCAATGACAATTTCTCACGACGTTTTTCTTTAATCGCTTCACGTAATTTCGGGATTAAGTTTGCATAATAGGATCCAGTTACCGTTTGCCCTTTTGGCAAGTAATTAATAAAAAGAATTCCTTCACTATCCCAGAATACCGAGGCCATAACTTTGCCAGCGGAAGGAGAAACTCGAAATTTCTTTACGGGTGGTGAGGATGGTCGTTTCCAAGACATGCTTTGTCTTTTCGTTTCCGGGTCGAAATGGTGGACCCATGTTTCGTCCATGGTTACAACACGACGGCAAAATTGATCTGAATCACGTTGGAACATTCAAGATTACGCTTATCCAAACGTCGATTTTTGTTTTCTTCGGTTAATTTTCGTGGCACCCATCTTGCTGACACTTTTTTGAACCCCAGTAAAACGGCTAAAATTTTTTTAAATAATAATTTTTCCACTTTTTTGGCATTTTCTTCGGTGGTGGAGGTTGAAGGTCGTCCAGAACGCGGGTCATCTTTACAGCTCGACCTACCTCTTTTAAATTCAGCAACCCAATAAGCCACAGTAGAATAGGGTAAAGCATCATTCCCTAATGCCTGTTGAATGTCCGAAAAAATCTCTTTCGTAGAAATATTTTTCAGGAACAGATACTTTATTACCGCGCGTAACTCGTTTTTCTCCATAGTTTCGTTTTTTTATCAGAACTCTCAATAATAAAATTAATATTTTGCGAACGATCTGTCGAAAACAATTGAAAGTCTGGATAAATAATATGTCAATGTCAATCTTTAAAAAAAATATCGAACTGCCTCCAAAAAGGTTAAATACATATAAGTTTCTAAGAACTTTTTGATTTACCCTGGTATGTTGTTGGGAACGGGAGAAGAATATTCAGAGCCATTTTGCCAAGCATTGAATATCATCACGGATTCTGCACCAAAAATTGTTGAGAGACGTCGTTTTGAACAGTGACTCTATACTTGTGTCTGATGACATTTCTAAAAGACATTCATACATTCAGTGTACTAAATATCGGGAATTTGTCAATAAAACAAAAAATACAAATTATTCATCTAAATTTATTTTATCGCCTTTAAAGTAGGCCCCATCGCTTGCAATACAACACTTCCAACGCTTCACCCACTCTTCCATACATTTTTCATAGTGTTAGGGGTTATCTCCCAACAGTGTTTTGGGTCTTCAGCGCATAATATTATGCGAGTAAAACTCCAAGTTTAGATGAGTGGACTGTATTTAATTCGTGTGATGAAATTTAAAGATGTCGAAAATGGCCGAACGGTGCAAAAGTGAAAAGTGAAGAATGAATAGACAAAGGACGCCAACTCCGGATGTCCCCTCCAGTCGCAGCGTCTATGGTCTAGTTGTCGATGTTCGGAGTGTCGCGCTGATGTTGCCACGTCGACGGCAGCGCCCCCATTCTTCCGAACACATAGGCTATTTGCGGTATGGCCTTTAGCTCATTCAGCGAATTTTCTTTTATGACTTCTATCGACTCAAAACGTTTTCCTCGAAGTGGTAATTTTAACTTGGGAAATAAAAAAAAGTCAGACGGAGCCATATCAGGTGAATACGGTGCTTGGTCGAGAACTTTTGTCGAATTTTTCGCTAAAAACTCTTTCACTATAATGGCCGTGTGAGTTGGTGCATTATCATGGTGCAGCATCCATGAGTTGTGTTGCCACAAATCTGGACGTTTTCGGCGGATACTCTCACGCAAACGCTTCATGACGCCTAAATAATATTCTTTATTAGCCGGATCCACACCGGACGATCCAAAATGGATCGGCGATCCTGCGATCCAAGATCGTGATGCGTGGAGCGTGGATCGTTCTAGGTCGATCCAACAGAAATCTTTTGCGATCCTGACTGGTTGCTCCAACGCGCTCCAGCCGATCCATACTGATCCATAATTCAGTTGAATTTTGTCTGGCTATGGAGTCACACGTGCAACGACGGCGACGAATAGCCGTAGCAGCAGCAAGCTAAAATATACTTGTATATTTACGGCAAAAATTACGAAAACGAAAAAGACAGTATTGGGTTAAAACAATTTTTAAAAACCGGTTGCAATAAGGAACTCGACTTTACAAAGAGTTAATTGATGATGGAGCTGAAGCTAATTTTGCACGAATAACTGCAAATCAATTTGAATTATTGTGTCCATTTGCCGACTAATTTACCGCCAGGCATCTTCTCTTACACCTTTATTTGTATAATAGCCGTCATTAGGATCCCATAAACATTTATTCTCCCTATATAGGGAAATTAAACGTATACATTGTGAGTTATCCATAACGGCGGTTCACGCGATCCTCGCAACCGTCCAGACCGCGCGCGCCAAGCGGCTGAGGCACCTTTGTGCGTGACCAAAAAACCGACAAGAAATGGATCGCACGCGGCGAGGAGCGCGCGCTCCCCGCCGCGCGCGTTTGGAGCGCTTTGTATCGTCCGGTGTGGATCCGACTATTCACTGTTTCTCCCTTTGGAAGGACTGAACCATACCTCGGTAGTCAAAAAAACTGTCAGCATCAGCTTGATTTTGGAGCGACTTTGCCGTTTTTTTTTGGGTTTGGGCTTGTTTTCGAGACGCCATTCTGAAGACTGTTAGCTTGTTTGTATGTCGTACTCATAAACCCATGTCTCGTCGCCAGTTGTTATACGTTTCATAAAGGTCGAATCCGTAGAAACTCGGGAAACCATGTCTTCAGCGACATGTTTTCGCTGCGCTTTTTGAACAATATTAAGCTCTTTTGGAACTAGTCGAGCGGCGACGCGTTTTATGCCTAAAATGTCAATGAGAATGTTGTGGACGGACTTAAAAGATATGTTCACCTCACTAGCCAACTCTCTCAGACTCATACGTCGATTTTCGAGCACTAGCTTCTTGATTTGGTCGATGTTTTCTTTAGTCGTAGCGCTTGAAGGTCTACCAGAACGAGGCATTTCTCGGCCTTCTTTAAAAGCCTTATACCATTCATAAGCCCTTGATTTCGATATACACGATTCGCCGTAGGTATTTCGCAACATTTTTAGTGATTCACCACATGAAATATCATTCGAAACACAAAATTTAAGGCACACTCTTTGTTCAACAATATTTTCCATTGTAAAAATCGCCGAGAACTCAAAACTATGACCAACAAAAAGTGTAGTTTAAAACAAATTAAATGACAGATCCCGCTCAAATCAGTACAGTGCTACCAACATGCAGTAAAAAAATTAGAACGACCTCTTTTACGCGGGTCTTTTTATTGACATATTCCCGATACTTTTTACACAGTAGTATATCTCGTTTGACATACTTTCGGGCTTTTCTAAGTTGGGTAAAAAAGGATTATGAATCCATTAATTCAGTTTCATTTTTGTATTCTGTTCTTCGGGAAAATACTTTTCAAAGATGCGCGCATCGAACTGAGATATTGGACCAATTCTTCAAACACATCATCTTGAAATATTTCTGAGTGGTTATCGCTAACAAACTCACTGAGTGACGTAAAGCTTTCTATTTATTTCTTACCAACGCAAATAATTCAAAAATCTAATTTTCTTTGGAGCAGCAGTGTTTTATGTTTGCTGCCATAATCTCCACACAATAATGAGAACAATCGAGATTGTAGTGGTTGTGATTTGATAAAATTAATTATTTTTACCGCTTATTTTTACTAATTTTAGATTTGACGGTATTTGCTTCATCGCAAGAGCTTGTCTATGCAGAATACAATGGCTGGAACTACAATAAGCGCTTTAATTTTTATTTGTGACACTGCGCCTGCTGTTTTACCTGTCATCGCCTTGGCCCCATCTGTGCAAATGTCAATGCAATTGTTCCAACTGAGATTATTTTCTTCAATTTCTAACACCATTACTTCTAAAACTACTAAAAAAAAGTCAAATGGATCCTGATTAAAATTCCTAGCTACTAAATAAGTTATTTTATGATTAGTCGATAAATACTCCCATAATTTCTTAAATTTTTTTATATTTACTATCCAAAAATTGGATATTAACGGAATTGATTTATATTTAATTTCATTAGCACCATGTCTTGTAATTACCGATATAGATTTAATTGATTCTAAAATTGGAATCAACGTGTCCCACATTTGGAAATGAGGCGACCTATTTGTAATACAACATTTGTACATTTTTTTATCATCTGTGTAGCAATGACCATTAGAAGAATCAAATAATTTATCTAAAATCAGAAGAAAATCAGCTGTTCCAATACACTCTTCAGGTAATATTGCTTGTTCTGTAAAATAAATTTAGGTGCAAATTAAAATAAATAAGGTTTGCAATTGAAAAAGTACAAAATATTTGAATTAATATTGCAAAAATCGAAAGTAATATACTTTAAAGAGGTTTTAAATCAACATTTTATCTTACTAATCCAATTTTGTAATATCCGGGCAGAGGATAGATGCGGGCTGCCCAAGATCGGGATGGTTGCCACTTTATGGGGAGACTTTTCTTTAGCAAAAGTTAGTGCCACGCTACATGCATGTATGTAACCGATTGGGTCGGCACGACCGGGGAGGTATCTTTCCCTTACACAAAACCGGCGTAAAATGACGAGCTGTGCTGTCGCGTTTCATGCGGTGTGTAAGTAGCCGGTGGCCCATGGAGGGAGGAGGAGGAAGGGGGCAGCGCGTCTGTATAGTCTCTATACGGATGTCTATTAGTGTCGGTAATCTTAAAAATGGCTCCGATTGCTCGCTTGCCTCCTTATACTATAAAAAAAAGACCAAAGCAGTGGACAGCTCGTTCGTCATAAAAAAATACATAAAAATACCTACTTGCTAGAAATCGAAGTGCAGAAGATACTCGTTGGCTAAATACTTGTGCTGCTAACTTTACTTTAATTTTTTTTAATTCCTCTTCATTAACATGATGTTCGGTTAATTTACTCACGAGGCGAACCTCATCATCACCAACGTCAATGGCCAGTAGCATTTTTAGGTGTTCCCACTTTGCCCGCTTTTCTAGCCCATTTTGAAAAAAAATTGCGTCTTTTTTTAAATAAATTGTTCCTAACGCCCTTGAGCAAATGGGGCGTATCAAACAATGGGAACACCTTCATTCTATCCACCTCAAAGTGCATGGCC
>LUGF01024497.1:7529-23927 GCA_001625245.1 Calycopis cecrops
ACTAGAATACAGGCGACTGCTAATTATAGCAGCGACTAATTCACTTGCACCGGAAAACGAGGGCGAGGATTTAAAAAAGTGCATATGGTGAAAGTACCACTTCGCTCTATCCCTTCGAATCGCGTATTTAAACATAAATTGATCTTAGAAATTATTGATTTCGTAATATTGGTGAAGTTCTCCCATCAGCTGATCACAAGATCCTTTTAGACATCTGGTCATAACAATTACTGTACTTGCTGTCATATAATTTTCCCCGCTCATTGCATTACTTGCTTCGTTAAAAGGTTTTAACACTTTGCAAACCTTTGCTAACATTGTCCACTCCTCATTTATATAATAGGTAAATCTGTTTATAACTGCGATTGTGGCCCGGATGTAGCTCTCCAGTTCTACTAATCTCCCGAACATGTGGAACGTAGAGTTCCATCTTGTTGGTACGTCTTGGACTAGCCGCTTGGGCATTTTATCGGGGTTTTCTTGAGTTTGTACCTTTAATAATATTGCTCTAAGGCACTAGAGCTAGTTTTAAAATGTCGTATGATACATTTTACCTTCTCGATTGTTTCTCTTATACTTTCAATACTATCTCTTATAATTAAATTAAAACAGCCGTTTTGCTTCCACCCCAAATCCTCTATGGCCTTTTTAACGTTGGGTGCATTGTCACTTATAACAAAATTTACTTTGTTAGAGCTGATCCATTTTTCGGTAGTCTCTAACAAAAAAGTTTGTATATTTGCACTAGTGTGTGCACCTTGAAATGCTGCACATTTTAATAAAATTAATTTCATTTCCAGTTCCTCCGTTATATAATGTCCCGTTATGGCAATATAGGCATCATTATCTCTGGACGTCCATAGGTCGGTTGTTAGGCATATACTCTCAATGTTCGTGATTTCTTTTTTATTTTTTTCTAAGAGTTTTTCATGGGGATTCAGATCAGATCATGGAGAAGCATTGCCTAAAATAATTTCTTCGCTAATATACTGCAATTGAATATGTCTTATTGCATCGTCTTTTAGACTATCTTTCTTCATCCGTTTATTATAAATATTTTCTTTATTACATTTAATCATTTTGATTTGTGTTTTTTTTTCTAAATAATTTAGAAGGCGTAATATGTTTGCATTACTTTTAATGATTGCTCGATTTAACTTTCGAGTTCCAACCCTCGACACTGTTATTGGTGCGGTGTCTTTGTCCAAAAACTGATTAAAATTATCATTTTGATATTAACCCAAACCTTTTCAAAATATGAAAAAAAATTGCTCATATTAGTCATAGACTCAGACTTAATGTATTGCCATGCATCCAAAATTGCATCTTTAGACTAAAGGGGTAATTTAGATGTTAATGTTACAATACGTCTTTCTACACCTGATTTTGTGTTGCCCAAACTTTTGGCTTCTCGCCACACACATCTTGTCCATTGATAATAACCAATACCAATAAATAACAACCAATGACCGTTACTGTTGGAAATTCTTCAATAATGACATTTATAGCTACTCTCTCATAGCACAGTGAACTTTTGAAGGATTCCACCCTAACTGTAATTTAATCTAATTAAAGACTAATGAGTAGCTCGATTGTTTTTTGTCACACATAAGGACAAATATTAACGGGACAACATTTGTTGTTTCAACTGAGCTGCCGTCATCACCACGTGTAGTAAATAACTGGTAAAAGGGATGTGGACAGTTTTTGAGTATTCCATCAAAAAAAACTATGTTATTTGAGGAATCGACTTCTTCGTTTCATGAGAGCAAAATATTATTATTCTGTTATCCATAAAATAACGGTCAGTTACGATAAAATTGTGAAACTTGGGTGGTACTTCCACGGCTTCAGGATTTCCACATATGATTTTCGTGACACCGTTGCTTTTGTTTCTGGGATTATAAAGGCCATGTTGAATATTACGAAATTCTGGTACTTCAACAATCATATTAATTCCATAATTTTTTAACTTTGTAATTACTTCGTTATAAATCATAGGAATAGGTGCGTCGGATTTATTAACTTTTTCTTTCAAATTGGCCATAACCATATCAATATCATTTGTTACTTCATCAATTGGACATTGATGAGGGTTAGCCTTGACCATACTTTCATTCTATAAGCAAATTGATGCAAAAGAATTAGGTTAAACAAGAAAATAAAGAAATTAATTAAAACAACAAAAAAACCAGGCCAAGTAAAAAACAAATTTTAGAAAACTAAAAAATAGCCATGATCTGAATTATAAAAAATCTGATAAAATACTAATATCTACCATAGCCATAAAATGTTGATAAACTTTACTTGTATGGTTACCTCTTAAAACCTCTGCATTTAATTTTTTGTACGACCTACACCTCCACAGCGTTGAGCCATTTTTGCAGGTGCTGTTTTTATAGTACTGATGCCCACTGTGCATGAGTACCTACTAAGCCACCTTTCCTCGTAATATATGTTACATGTTGAGACAAAATTCTTTATTTTCAATAAGTTATTCGAGTAATTCACATTTACCATCAATACTTAAAGCAATGTCAACATAATGTCAATATTAAATAGTTTTCATTTATATAGACCATAAAATGTTATCGAAATGGTTATCTAGTGTGCTGTTACTGGCTACGTCCTAAAAATAAATCACGTCGGGGTCACCAAATGTGCTGTTACTGGCTACGTCCTTATAAGGTGTGGAGTATTGGATACACAATAAAAGACGACACTTGCAATGACACGTCTATTCAGTCAAGTTACAAAACAATACTCATTTAATTTCATCCCGTCTTCTCACACAACTAGAATAGTCGCGGGGATTCTAGACCGGAGCTGCGCTCCCTGCTAGAGGTATCGATCAAACCCCGTAAATACGGGGCTGTCCTAAGATGAGGAATTGTTCCTCGTTTTTGGTTTGTGCCCTTGTAGGCTAGAAAAATTTTTTGTTGGTAGAACCCCGAGCGGGGAGAGGCATCAGTCTTGTGACTGACACCGACTCGAACGACCTGGGTTTCGACAAACAAGAAAAGGAAGGGATAGGTAGTTGGGTTGCTCAGACACCAGAGTTTTTGTCTCTAGGGTGAGCGCGGGCAGTTTCTGTGCGGGGGCTAAGCAATAGGGCTGCCTAGTCCCCGCGCAGTACGGCCCTGAAGAAAAGCTGAAAAGGGGAAGTAAAGAGGAAGCAAAACGAAAAAATTAGAAGAAGAAGAAATTGAATTTGTTGAAAGAAGAAAGGGGGAGGTATGTGTATTAACCCACCCCTTGTCTAGGCAACTTATATTTGACTATACGGTAGTTGCGCCAGGGGGTTAGCCCTTGTAGGGTTTTGTACCCCGACGCGTCAGCCTTTTCAAATAGGTTGCTAGACATTCTTGATATAAAAGCATCCGGGTCCTCGATGCGCAAGCCCCAAAAATGAGATCAAATCAGAGTCCTGCCCATTATTTCAGCCCACACATTAACGAAAAATTTTCTTTGAAAAGTTACTTGCTTCTTCCAGTGTGGATTGTTGTCTTAACAGCCCATTGATGTAAGTTGTCCCCCTTCTCTCCCTTCCCTTCTCCCTCCCTTCTCTCAAAAATGTGGATTCGTCTGTCTAAAAAATGCTACTTAAAAACCTTCTGTCTTCAATGTCGGAGTTTAATAAAAACCTGCAGAACTGAATACTTCGCGCGTGATCTCCTTCTTCCATGCCTTGCACTCCAGTGCCATGGAAAGGATATTTTCCCTCACGATGCATGACATTCCAAACTTTCCACTTTGTAACGTTGAGATTGCGAGGTACTGCTGTGACGCTTGTAGTCGGATCCTCAACAAATGCTTGCAGTATATCCTCCTCAATAGCAGGCTCCATCTTCAGTACGTGCTATTCCTACTTCATTAAGTCCACGGAACGCATTGTAAAACACTCTCACGTTTGGTAACCTCCGGTTCGGAAAGTGCTCTTGATACATCCTTCGTGCTAATGCTCCATTGCCGTCAGCACTGCCATACATGAGGATGAATATCAGAGTACTCTTCGTTAGTAAACTCCATTTTTACAATGAAGTAATCCAATTTATACGTGAAGGACCTCCTACGGCAGCTACAACTTAACACTACTAGAGTAAATACTAGAGTATGGAAATAATGTGTGCACATGTGCCCATCGTTCGCCTCCCCGATAAACATGTATAATAATGCTCAAAAATGTTATTACCTTCATTTGCTATCAAAATATGTATAACAATAATATGTTGCGCGTATGTGCGTTCGTCGCAATTATATATATTTTGAGCTTCGAAATTGTATCTTTCACGCACTATCTTTAAATTTGTAAAGAAGTCGTTAACATTTTTTTTATTAAAACTCGTAGCACGAGACAAGCTGGTGGCTTCATGTGTTCTTAAACTCACCTCTGCATTTCTGGACAGAACACCACGAAACCAATATTTTCCAACAGCATTGTTTGTTGCCCAGCTACCAGGATACTTTTTTGAATTAGCCTCCGCAAATTCAAACGCCAATTGCATTGCTTAATTTCTCGTCAACCCGTAATGCATTTTACTGCACGATAATAAATATTCAACAAGAAAATTTTCTTCAGAAACAGTAAATATTTGTGATTTTTTATACTGGCTATTTTTATCTTCAAATTTTTGGGATTTTTGACTGTTATATCGTCTTAATATACTTCTATCAATTCCATACTTAATAGCTGTTTTTTCTTAAAGATACACCATCATTTACCTCACGTACAGCGTTTTCTAGTTCTGTGATGGTAATTTTTTTTCTTTTACGTGTTGTTTCAGAAGGCTTGTATTGAAAAGGCATTTTTCATGAATTAACCTGTGACGGAAAATAAAATTGAATATTAAAATATTGCAAATAGAGCTCGCAATAAATTTAGACAAATAGTTTTAAATATCTACATTTTTATAACTATACCACTATCTCTTATATCAATATTAAAATTATCATGTTATTTGGTTTGACGCATGTTTGACGTTAATAGTATTACTTTTAACGTCAATTCGAATACAAATTTTAAATAATCTTATAGTAATACTGCTATAAGAAATGGTGGTAACCCCCCAGGTATCTTCAAACATACAACAACGCAAACACTATAGAGGGAGACAAGAACCACTGAGCAATTCTCCCGCAACCGCCATGGTGCAACTCTCCCGCATATACTATTTTGCTAATAAATCTTACTCACAGAAAAAACAGTCAATTATTACAAAAAAAACACTAACCACACGTCAAACTATAATAATAAGGCAATATAATAGTAATAACACACATTACGTACCTCTATAAACACCGTCGCAATCTCAAAACTATAAAAAATAATAAAATTTACTCCGCCGTAACAAAAACACCTTTCCAAGCCTGAGACCCAAAAAAACCGGCCATTGTAAAAAATGGCGGCGTGATTGTTATTGGTATCCCGCGGGCTACCAATGACCGTCTTGACGTATCGATAGCGCGAAATTTAAATTGAATTTTAAAAGGTGGTTCAACTCTCCCACCTGAGCAAGTCTCCCGGACTTCCCCTATGATTATTAATACGCTATTTAGATATATCATCAACTTCCTAATCTGTAAATAATATTCATAATTTTTTTGTGATGACTCGTCTCCTAAAATATAGAAACAGAAAATGTATAAAGTATATTATGATGAGGTTTGCACATACATTATAATATATTTTGGCAAATACAAAACGAAACCAACAAGAAAATTTTGCCGCCTAATTTAGCAAATATGAATACATTTGTAACCATAGATTTAGAATTGTTCTCACTACGTAAAAGATGTACAAAGCGTGGCAGCGAGACATTCAAATTAAGTTCCAATCATTGGAAAAGAAAAGAGATAGTAGATGAAGTACATATGAGACCATTATTTTAGCGAGTAAGCGGCCACAAGTGTCCCGATTACATAATAATGACGAAGTCATAACTGTGTTTTTGTAGTAATTCTGACATTTACTATCGGATAACTATCGGATACCTACAAACAACCAACGTAACTGACGCAACTTTGCCAACTGACAACTATTCAACGTTGCTTGTTTCGTTAATCATAATAACCAAAATAAAAACCGAGCCTACTTGCTCTTTCTAAGCGATTCTAACGTGTACAAAAGAAATGGGGCGAATATTAGCTATTGTTTCAAGTACTAGCAACTTATAAACGATAGACAACCTCATTTATATTAGATTAAGGCTTAACTGTAACAAGCTTTATAGGAGAACGTTTAATGGACAACTGGATAGTGATGGCGGCAAAGTTTATATTAGTATTAGTTATTAGACTCTGTGATTTAGACATACGGTCGTGATTACTTTGCGAAGTTAGCGTTATTCATGATAAAACGTAGAATTGGTTTTTATGAAAATAGTTGGCTGAAATCACACTTTGATACCGATATTCAGCAATGGTTGCCAATACCGGTATTGAGACTAAATATTGGTTAGACAACGGTTGTCTAAAACAACTGATAACGCCCATGTCTAATGACAGCTTTTGGTCATTGAAATAAGTTCTATATTATGCCCTCTAGTATAAGTAAATGTAAACTGAGCTCTTTGTTTTGGTGTGCTCTGGAATAGATGGCGCTGTAATCAGTAAATTATTTTGTTCTGATTTGCATTAAAATTTGAAATTAAACTTCATTATGCGCGTTGAGGATCAGTAATCAATGAGGATCAGGAACGCTAGTTATGATATAAGTGCGGTAAATCAATTAATTCTATCTTCTTTATTTCTTTCTAGTTAAACGAAAAACTTGAATACTCCAGCATATGCGAAGCATGTATAAAAATTGTACGGGAAAGTCTTCACTTCAAACATCGAGTTCTCAGTTCAGAACAGGAGTTATTAAAGAATATTGAAAATTTAGTCAATGTCGGTAAGTCTTTTTTTTTTTGTCACGGCCTAGCAGGGCCGCGCCGACCCCCCACAGTGCCTGTGTGCGCCGCACACTTCGCACACAGGGGCGGTGCGGCCCTGCGGCCTGGTCTGAAACATCCTCATTGTGATATACACATCCACTTAGAGATTATGATGGTGTGTTGCTCTTCTCTTTCTCCCTCCCTTCACAGGCCACCGCCTACTTACACACACGCACGAAACACGACAGATAACTCTTTACGCCGGTTTTATGTAAGCATTTAGAGTAGTTACTTTGATGACTACCTACGCTCATAGACGTCGGCGTAATAGCTATGTTGATTGATGTGTTGCCTTGTTTTCCTCTTACCCTTAAGGGCGACAGCACACACGCTACTTGTGGCAGCGGCGATCGGCGACTTTGCGACTGCCTCGAAGCTGCATCACGATTTAGCGACTCTCTACATTCAGTCGCAAGATCGGAAGCGTGCGCTTTAGCGACTGTTTCGATATGCTCGATGCGTTACACTCGTTAGTCACTTTGCGACAAAATCGTCGCGTTGTGTGTTTTGAAGTGTGCGGTGGGGAGCGTCTGGCCGCTGTATTCAGCTTCTAAAAAGTATAAGGAGCAAACAACACCCATAGACATCCTCATAGAGGTTATGCAGATGCGTTACCCTGCTTCCTCCTCATCCCTACATGAGCCCCCTGCTACTTACACACCGCACGACGCGACAACTCAACTGTCGCTTTACGTCGGTCTCGTGTAAGCGAGAGGTGCCTCCCCGGTCGCGCCGGCCCCATTCAGCTACATGTATGCATGCAGCTGGGCAGTAACTCTTACAATTTATAGTGTTGGAATCAAATCAAATAATTGTTACAGATGACAAAACTAACATTAAAATTGAACCCAAGTTGGAAAGTGACGGCAATGATTCCGATGACTACTTGCTGGCCGATGTAGGTAAGTCTAATATTTTGAATTTGCCTTTTTATAGCATAGGAGGCAAATGAGCAGTTGGGCCACCCGCTGTAAAGTGATCAATACCGCAATACCAGGAGTCTAACGCATGCGTGGTCGGCCTTTTAGACCTAATTGTTAATTTACTTCTGAAATCGGTTGACGTATAAAATTGTCAGTAATATTAATTAATGTTTTCTAATTATTTTTTATATATTACACGGTCCAAACGAGCAGTCGGAGCCTATTGATGACTACCCACCCCAATAGACATTATCGTTGCGTTCCCTCCTTTCTTCCTCCCCTACAATAGGCCATCGGCTCAAGACGCGATAGAGATGCGGCGGTATTATGCGACAGACACCTCTTCGATCGTGCTGGTTTCCTCTTTCCTCTCCTCCTACAATTCCTCTATTCTCTGCTCCTCAATTTCTCTGCAATGTTGTATGTCACTACGTTTTACTTCATAAAATACTCTTAAAGGAGACGTTTCTTCGATGGACCCGCAGCCCACTCGATGTGCATTTGACAGAAGAAAATTTCTATAAAAGAGAAATAACATAAATTGACTTCACGTGTTCGCGTGTGATTTATTTTTTTCCATTACCAAAAGACTACTAGTCTTGGACGTCTGCCATATATTGGCGCATCCATGTGGCAATAATCAATAAAATATGTCTTCTACACAAATGAAAGTGCGAATATGTTTTTATTTTTTCAGTATGCTAGTCGTATTTCCCAAACTTGTTTCATCTAATTCCCAGGTGTAGTAATTTTTTTTTACTTTAATAGCCTATATAACGTCATCATTTTTTAGCCCCATACTACATCTAGACCCTCTAGGCCTCTTGTGCCCACAAGAGGGCGTTATCGGCTACTGTGGGAAAGAATGGATTAGATATACTTACGTACATTCTGCTGACTAGAAATGAAACGTCTCATTTAGTAAGATATTTAATATTAAATACCTTAACTATTAATTAAAAAAACAGTTATCTAACTAAATGTATTTGATGTGACTAATTTATAAACCAACTACTCATTTTTTAAAACTTTCGTATCCAGTTTCAGTTAAAGAAGAATATGAACCAGTTAAGAAAAGAACAGAACATAAAAAGAAAAAAACGAAAAAGATAGATGATTGGAGCCCTAAGAAGTTGAAAACATTGGTAAAGAGGATCACATTGAGTAAGTATGACATTTTATTACTACTTGATTAGGAAATTATTTGTGAATTTATGTGCATATGGATACCCCATATGCACACAAAATAACATAAGAATAGGTCGCGCCGTATCGGTGGAGTAGGGTAACTATCATTATGACACGAGAATCTGTATATATAAAACTCAAACGTGACATAGCCATCTATCAACGCACAGCCCAAACCATTGGACGGATCCTGAAATTTGGCATGCAGGTAGATGTTATGACGTAGGCATCCGCTAAGAAAGGATTTTTAGAAATTCAACCCCTAAGGGGGTGAAATAGGGTGTTGAAGTTTATATGGATTTCTTAGAAATTAAGCGCGGGTGAAACCGCGGGGCACAGCTAGTTGTATATATACAGGTTGTCAGAAATCGGGACACCTGTTTTAATGTGGGATGGGTGGGAATGTACCCTGCATTAGTAGTAGTATTCAAATACAAAAAAAAGTACAAATATCTAACTAGCCGTGTCCCGCGGTTTCACCCGCGTTTACATTCTAAGAAATCCATATAAACTTCAACACCCTATTTCACCCCTTAGGGGTTGAATTTCTAAAAATCCTCTGCTAACGGATGCCTATGTCATAACATTTACCTGCATGCCAAATTTCAGCCAGATCTGTCCAGTGATTTGGGCTGCGCGTTGATAGATGACTAGGTATGTCACCTTTGAGTTTTATACATATATATAGATAATAAAAAAGATACAGCCAAAAACAAAATTTACTTCCCCTTAATAAGGCGGTGAAGCGGCTGAATCTTATCGAGTGCGCATAACGCAATGATTCAGAACTACTGATTTTCTGGCCGACTGTCGAAAAGTAAAAATAATAATTCCAAACAGAAATTTTGACAAAAATGTATTTTCAAAGTACCGAAGAAATATAACAATCGCGTCTTTTTTTATAGTATAAATGGGCAAACGAACAATCGGAGACATTTTCATGACTACCAACGCCCATATACATTCGCATAGAGGTTACACAGCTGCGTTGCCCCCCTTCGTCCTTCTCCCTACATGTGCCATCGGCTACTTACCCACCTCACGAAACGCGACAGCACAGCTGTCACTTGCTGCTGCAAGTAGGTGATATAATTATTAGTTGCCGTAAACTTACCAGCAGTGAATGGATAAGAGACGATGATGATGTTTTAAATGGTCTCACCTCAATACGTACCTGTTCAGCAGCATATTAAAAGTAGAATAGCTTAGAAAAGGACAGAGATATAGGTATACAGCTGTTTGACTAGTGAACCGACTTGACCTCTACGCGTTTTAAGGCAAAGTGTACCCACGTTACTGTACTATTGTGATGCTTTAAATGTTTTTTTATTTAAATATTTCATGCATAAAACAGAAAATTAAAAAACACGTCTGATTCAAAATCATTTACTTTGCACGTTTTATATGTTTTGTAGTAGTAGTATATACTCTATACCCCATTAAAACAGGTGTTCCATTTTCTTGTACATCCTGTATAGAGACAAATGCGCATTTGAGATTGTACAATATAATATATTGAAATATTCCAACCACTAGGTCGTTACTTGAACCTTGATAGTATAATGCCTACAAACCCCATCCTTCACATTTATCACTTGCTGTACATAGTTATGTTTTTACCTACTTGAGACAGGGCGGCCAAGCCAATATAAAATAATATCATGAACACAAAATAAACTAACTAACATTCACAAATCGTTTTCAGAATCTCGGGACTTGAAAATAAAACAGAAAAACCTAAAAAAGGAAAGCACAATCACTATAAACAGTGATCTTAAATTGAATCTGTCTTGGACGTCGCGCGTGAACCACGAAAAGAAGAAACACAGAGAGAATCTGCAGACTGTGCTGAAATATTCAAACGTCACTCCGTTCAAAAACAAATCGCTATTAGGATACATGTGTGGCTACTGCGACAGCAAGTACCCAGATCCCGTCGACTTGAGGAGCCACACAGAAAGAGATCACAAAATGGAAAGATTAGAATTCAGATCGTCTTTTGACATGACCGAATACAACGTCAAATTGGACGTGACCGACTTAAAATGCACGATATGCAACGAAAAAATTACGAATTTAACAAATTTGACCGATCATTTAGTGAGGGTACATGAAAAATCATATCACACGGACATCAAAGATCACTTAATGCAATTTAAATTGAGGAAAGGCGATATTTATGACTGCGCTATGTGCTCTTCGACTTATGAGACTTTTAAAATGTTAAAACAGCATATGAATAAGCATTACAGCAACTACAGTTGCAGTAAATGCGAAACCTCGTTCGCGACCAAACGCTCCTTGAATTCACATCAAGCGACGCACTTGGAGGGTAGTTTCAAATGCGACCAGTGTGACAAAGTGTTCTCGAGTAAAAATAAAAGACAATACCACGAAAAGACAAAACATTTAGGTGCTCGAAACATCAGCAATTGTCCATATTGCGACGAACCCTTCCGTAGTTACTATCAACGTAATCAGCATTTAGTTAAAGTACACAATTCCGAAGCCCAATACAAGTGTAACGTGTGTAACAAGGGTTACATTTTGAAGTCTCTACTGATGTCTCATATTAAAAAGAATCATTTGATGGAGAGGAATTGTCAGTGTACAGAATGTGGGTACAGGTTCTTTAGTAAAAAAGCGTTGAAGGCTCATATGATTAAACATAGCGGCGAGAGAAAATACATTTGTGAAGTGTGTCATAAAGCGTACGCGCGTAAGTATACGCTTAGGGAACATATGCGGATACACAATAACGATAGACGGTTTAAATGTGAGGTCTGCAATACGGCGTTCGTTCAGAAATGCAGCCTAAAAAGTCATTTGCTGTCTCACCACGGCATAAGTTTGGCAGCGAGTGACATTACTTCAGTATAATGTCGAAATACTCTTAGTTTGACTGAGATTTAATTAAATAGATGTCCGAAGAGGGTATGGTAATTTTTAGATATAACTGGATATAACAGACAATGAATGGTTTTAAGTAACGAGAAGAATGAACAAATAAATCGCTAAGTATAAAAAATTCAATTACCACAGTAACTTATTATTAAATTTGGAAGCACACTAGCGTTATAAGAGTAACTGCAACAATTTGCAGTTTTGAAGAGTGTCTAAATCGGGCAAAATATTAACAACAGATATACGGTTTATACAATTGAAAGTACATAGGTACTTGATAAATAAAATAAATTAATTTTTGACAACGATAAAATAGTTTTAGCTCATATACCGGGAGCAACCTTTTTGGACGTCCAGTACGATATGCATACATGTAAATGTAGTAATAAGTATAAAGTAATTTTTTACTTTGAGGCTAGATTTTACTTTTATGGCTAGTTAATTTTTGAGGCACGAAACTTTTATTACATACAAGTAAATTTTTGTTGCTATTACGAAGGTGACATGACAAGCCGTGTAGTTCATAATCGAATGCGCTGGCAGCAAAGTGCAATCTTTTATTTTATTGCATAGTGGAACGAGCAGTCAGAGCAATTTTCAAAACTACAGATTCCCACTATAATGTAACCGTAAAATTGGAAAATAAAATAGATAGTATAAATTTTACAAATTATAGATATTTTATTTACTTATATTATCATTTGTTGTGTACATTGTAAATATTTTATAAATATACTCTTTCTTATATAATTGTTGTTTTTTTTTATTAAGACTTTGTCCGCTGCTGGTCTGCCTATGTGCTGCTTTTAAAGGACACAAATATATATACTTAATGTTTTTTAAAGACAATATATAACTTAATATTCTGTGAATATTTCAAGTGTCTAACCTGTTGCCGTTGTCAACATCGAGCAAAAACGAGCAAAAAAATCACGTTAATTGTATGGGGGCCCCCTGAAATATTCATATTATTTAATTTTTTAGCATTTGTTGTTATAGCAGTAAAAGAAATACACCATCTGTGAAATGTTCAACTGTCTAACTAGCATAGTTCATGAGATACACCCTGGTGACAGACGGACGGACGGACGGACATCGGAGCCTTAGTAATAGGGTCCCGTTTTTATCCTTTGGGTACGGAACCTTAAAAAATGAACTTAAATCTATAACGAGCTTAAACCATATTCCTCCGAGCCGAACCAGCCGAATTGGGCACAACAGGTAAGGAATAAATAAATGAATAATTATTTAAAATGTTTATATATTTTACTAACAGTTGTATACAATATCTACACACGCCTTTATATTGCTATACATATAGTCGTTCTAATCAACATGGAGATATATACAATTAAATAACACCTTTATTTTAAATAAAGAAATGGAAGTTCTTAAATACATTGCTCAAAATACATTTCAACAAGTAAATTAAATAAGTATTTCTTCAGACACTGCCGACATGCTTTACATCCTAAAATGAATAAATATTTTTTTGATGTCTATGCTTTTAAATACTTAATTTAACCAGCTGAAGATGCCACCCACAGACACTTCTCACTGCCTAAGGTAAAGGAACCAACGGAGACACACAATAAAGTATATAAGACTAGCTGCGTCCCGCGGTTACACCCGCGTTAATTTCGATCCCGTAGAAAATAGAAAATCATCATATGGCATCCCATAGAAACATTTTTTCAAGATAAAAACTATCCTATGTGTTAATCCAAGTTACTCTCTGTGTGTACCAAATTTCATGAAAATCGGTTCAGCAGTTTTTGCATGAAGGAGTAACAAACAAACATACAAACTTTCGCATTTATAATATTAGCAGGATAGTGTGATGTATTACTTTTGTATGCGTGTCTCCGAATTTCATTAGTTTTTAGCGGGTGACTACAGAATTTAGCAGACTGTTATAAATGTTGGTGGCGTCTCCATTTGGTTAAATACTACCAAGATTTTTTCAGATTATTTTCTCATAAGTCTCTATGGGCTGTAGACGACGAAGAAAGCCAAACAAACTGAATAAAAAAAAATACTAAAATCAGACAAAGTAATTCGCAGTTTTAAAAAAATTACACAGAAGTTCTTCAAATTTAAATGTTACTTCGTCCTTTGAGTCCTCGAGGGAAGGGGAGTGCAAGGTCCCTTTTCCTATTTTTTCCTTTCTCTCGAAAACCATTAAACGTAAATGTAGTTAATTTATTTAAGAAACTCTAATTATATTTTTAATGATCGAGATATGGGAAAAAAACAAAAAACGGGCCTCCAACCCCAGACAGCTAATCTGCCACCTTCAGAGAACTTTAGTAGAAATATCTGTGCCAATTTTTAAAACTACATGAAATATTTCGGCTGAATATCGAATTATTATAACCAGGCTAAAATTTGCAACATTATGGCCACCGCTCACTTATCAACTCGTAAAGGGATCAGCACCGTATCGCCTTCGTTTTTCGATGCGAGGCGATTAAGTTCCGGTCCCCATTAGCGTGCGTTGCAGTATGGAGTTTCCTTCTAAAAATAATGACCGGCGAGAGGTGACACGGTTAAGATCTCTTTCCGAGTTCATAAGTGTGCGGTGACCAATAGAATGACATCATGGAGACTAAGGACCAGGAGAATCCAGTCCTAATAAAATGGGAACACTTTATTTCTCTAGCCAAGCCAAATTTTATTTTCCTGCGACGGTGGCGCCGCTTATAAAATGCTTTTTACTTTATACGTGGAGTTAACGCTCCTGGTCTGGAGTCTCCATACCACGCGTGGCAGTTCTTAGGCTCAGTGCCCATATAATAATTATACATAGACAAGGGGAACCATAGGCCCGAGGTGTAGAAAAAATATAAAATATGGGAGACTAATGACATACTTGTCCTTGTCTAATCACTGATGCGCAGAGAAATATCCACGGGAAAGAGAGACACGTTTGTTTTCAATTTTATTGTTTGCGATAGACACATTCTATGGCTCCCCTATTCTTTGTACAATAACTCTTAAGACCGTGTGCCGCTGAATGTTTAAAAAAAATTACACAAAATATTTATTGTGAAAAAAATATTGAATTGCATGTGAGGGCTTGCGTGCCTCTTTGATCCCCAAGGCTACCCATAACCGCATAACACCCATAAGGCATAACAGGGCTACCCATACCGGACAGGCTTAGAGGGAGAGGCTAGACTAAGAGCAGCATGGTTCGGGGTCCTCCACCCGTCCCTCTGAATCAGAAGAGGCGTGGATTGGAACAAGTGGCAAGTCCAATTTGGACAGTGGTGGCGTGCCCCTTTGGAGTATTGGCCAGGAGTGGCTGAAGGAATCATGTTGTTTGCAGATGCGGGATTCTTCAATTATAGTGGCTGAAGGCACCCGCAGGGAGTTAGTAGAGACAACCTAATTGCCGAGCCCCGGCAACCTAATTGCGCTGTAGCATGGTGCGGATGACAGTTGCCTGTTTGACGTTAACGTCTGTCAAGGTCACATGCCTAGGGATGTGACATTATTTCAATTCTATCTATTTTTATCTATAACGATTGTCGCAGCATAAATCTAGTTATCTTCAATATTGTGACGAAAATTAGTGTCATATTCAGTTGCGCAGAGT
The DNA here is from genome assembly GCA_001625245.1 of Calycopis cecrops. NCBI lineage: Eukaryota > Metazoa > Arthropoda > Insecta > Lepidoptera > Lycaenidae > Calycopis > Calycopis cecrops. The sequence goes on from LUGF01024497.1 coordinate 23,081, forward strand.
AGTAATAGTCAAAAAAAAAACAAGTGTACAAAACGAACTATTTTCATTGTGTCATAAGCCACCAACTCCGACCTATGCTCTGGACGAGATGGCCAAAGAAAAATGACATCAGGTCCTTCGACTACCGCCTCGTCACTGCCAGTATAATGCCATTGAGCTGATTTGGGCCCAAATAAAAGGTATATTTTTTTATTTTTTATTTTATTGATATTACTAGCATCATAATGCGTTACGTAGTTTTAAAGATACATATTATAAATAGACAGACACGAAAAGTGACTTTGTTTTAACTATGTAGTGATTTACCATTTTGAATATTCATTTCCCATATTGAATTTTTTTTTAAAAAAATATTTCAAGTACCACACTCTAAATACTTCAAGTGTAATTTTATGATTACCCATGAAAGAATTGAATTAAATACGTTTTCCTAATGACTTCGTTTATTTTAGGTCACGCCGCAAGACATAACACTTCGCCACCATTTACGGCAAATAAGATGTTAACCTTATTAGAAGAGGCCATAAACAAAGTTTTACCAGAAGAGTGGTCGAAGGTCGAAGAAAACCAAAAAGGGACATTATAGACATTGGAATCGCGATATACATATCGACAATATAATTGAGTCATCATTTATAAATATCCGTCACAGGCACAGATGATGAATGTAGTAGTGAAAATTCTGATGACTCTGATATCATAGACAAATAAATATTTTTTTTTGCCATCCTTTATTCTCGTGTTTTATTAATGTACCTTTAATAGACTTTTTAACAAGAAAAATTTAACTACGCACATTATGCGTTTTTTATTTAAAAAATCATCGACTATCCATAGTAGCAGTTCA
>LUGF01024497.1:30082-40484 GCA_001625245.1 Calycopis cecrops
AGTATGCCTTCGCCCTACTCAGCACACCAAGCTTTTGCGATGCTAATTTCGCTTTCGCCTCCAAATGACCGCGGAACTGAACATCGCTCGATATGTCGACGCCAAGTATTCCAATGCTAGCTGTATTCTTTAGGGGCGTGTTCTCAAAACGAGGAGAAACGACGAAGGGGGTCTTTTTTGCGGTGAACGCGCAAACTTGAGTCTTATTAGGGTTAAATTGGACTAAATTTAGTCACCCCCAATCCGAGACTTTGGTTAACAAAGACTCGACCTCAGACACAAGTTTATTCCGATGTGCAATGACGTGCTCCTGTGAAATATTGACGCGGCCAGTGTATAAGGCGTCACCCGTGCTGTCATCCGCATAACAATGAACGCTGCTGGTCAGCAGCAAGTCATTGATATGCAAGAGAAACAAGGTGGGAGACAGGACACAGCCTTGTGGAACGCCAGCATTGACAGCCATGAGATCCGAGCATGCACCGTCGACAACGACCTTGATGCTCCGGTCTGTCAAAAAACTGGCGATTCAGTCACATAATTTCACAGGAAGCCCAAAAGCAGGAAGTTTAGAGATAAGAGCTTTGTGCCAAACCCTATCGAAAGCCTTCGCTATGTCCAGGCTAACCGCCAATGATTCCCCCTTCGATTCAACTGCCTCCGCCTTCCGGTGAGTAAGGAGAGTTAAAAGATCACCCGCCGAGCGACCTTGACGGAAACCGTACTGGCGGTCACTAAGCAGCTGGTGATACTCCAAGTAACGCAGGAGCTGGCAGTTGATGATCGATTCCATGATCTTTGACAGAAGGGGGGTTATAGCTATAGGTAGTATCGGTAGTTGGACGGATCTGAGCGGTTCCCTTTTTTGGGTATTGGATGCACCAAAGCTATCTTCCATGCTTTTGGAACGACGCCAAGAGAATAAGACAATCGGAAAAGACGCGTTAAGACCGGAGTCAACTCAGGAGCACAAGTTCTCAGCACAATCGGTGGAATTCCATCGGGCCCACTCGATTTGTGGACGTCAAGGGAGAGAAGTGCTTTTCGCACTGCGCTTTGCCGAAATTTGATATCCGGCAAAGTATGGTTACACCGCGAGACATTAGGCGGTGAGGTACCTTGATCATCCAGTGTCGAGTTGGACGCGAAAAGAGAGCCTAGAAGATCGCTCGATCGAAGAGAGCTTAGAATCGCGATATCTCAGGAATGGTAACTGTTAGGAAAAAAACATTGATACCATTTTTGTAGACAATTTTAAGATCTACAACTTTGAAGTTTTTTTTATAAATCTTACCGTTTTCAAGCAAAATCCAAAAAACCTCAAATTTTGACCTTTGACCTCGAATAACTTTTTAAGCACACATAGGATCGATGGGGACTTTTAAAACTTGATTTGTAATGGCAAACTATAGGTCTCCACCAAAATTTGGCTTTCCGGGAATTTTTGTTATTTCAAATGTCTATATTGACCGGGCTACTAGGGCACTTCGGCGAAAGTGCTGCCTCTAAGTTTCGTGCACGTTAATGCAGTGCGTTAATGCAAAAAAAATCCGACATTGTGTGTTTTCATAAATAATAAAATAACCAATAATACAATGTGTTTCAGTATCAATTTTTGTGTAATTTTTTAATAATTGGCTTTTTGTGAAAAATCTAGCACATTAAACTGCTTATTAAGCATATTAAATTACCTTGGTACACACTTTTGCATTTTTTTTAACTGCCCCGTAGATAAGCAATAAAAAGGGTCTCATAAAAAATTTTATAACTTCTAAACTATCTCACTGTGAGCAAAGAAGTGTAGTATTAAATTGTAGAAAAGATTCTTTTCTATCGTTTTAAAATAAAAAATAAGCAGTTAAATGTGCTAGCTTTTTCACAAAAAGCCAATTATTAAAAAATTACACAAAAAATTCTAAATTTTTTAGTTTTAAATATTTTTTTAATTTCTTTTTTCATAATATTTAAAACATAATGGATGTGTTATTATTGTCTACACGTTAGGCTATCGAATGAGACCTTTTTTATAAATATACGACATTAACACGACTAGTGGTAGTCGAATTAGTACGAGAGCCCGGTTTTAGTAACTAAAAAAACAAAATGGCGGCCAATTTACAACCGTGAGAGCAAAAACGAATTCAAACAGCAATTTGTCGATAAAAAATGCCATATTTTATACCATTAAAGTCTCCAACACCGGTACTGAAACACATTGTATAACTACAATACAATTATTACAAATTAAAATGACCCCCAACGCAAAAAGAGCTGATTTTACCAAACTAAGAACCATCGCTCCTATTTGCGTCGGGAGGTAAAAATAGTGTTTACTCTAATATTTATTATTATCGTCCTACCACTTTTCTTGCCAAGAAGTCGCTTTTTCCCATTCTTTTTCCTCTCTGCCTTCTTTTCCGTGATCTCATCCAGACCCAGGAACTCCGCTAATTTCTCATCTTCCTTCAAAGCCTCAATGTCGGATATCTCCTCCTTTAGTTCTGTAACAGTTCAATGTACCGTGTTAACAGGTAACAGATTCTATTAATAGGTTGTACCACACTGCATGAATGCATGAAGTCCAATTGGGCCGGCACGACCGGGGAGGTACCTCTCGCTTACACAAGACCGGCGTAAAGTGACAGCTGTGCTGTCGCGATTCGAGCGGAGTATAAGTATCCGGTGGCCCTTGGAGGTGAGAGATCTCTATAGCATCCTCTACACGGATGTCTATGGGCGTCGGTGGTCATAAAAATGGCTCCGACTGCTCGTTTGCCCCCCTAATGTAAGGCGCAATACGCATAGAGGCTATACAGATGCGCTACCCTCCTTTCTCCTCCCACTTTCGTGGGCCACCGGCTACTTACACACCGTACTCGCACTCACATGATACCACCGTGAAGTGACGCGTTTGTTTCCGGTGGCCCACTTGAGGGAATGAGGAGGACAACGCATAGGTTTTTTTTTTTTTGGATAAGGAGCAAACGAGCAGTTGGTAGATGACTACCGCCGCCCATATACAGCTGCAAAACTCGAGGCTTTGCAGGCGCGTTGCCGGCCTTTTAAGCATAAGTAAGCTCTTTTCTTGAAGGACCCCAGGTCGTATAGGTTCGGAAATACCGCTCGTTCCAAAGTGATGTTGTGCGTGGTAAGAAATTGCGCCTGAAACGCACAGTTGTATACTTTGGGACATCTAGGTAGTGGCGGTGGAACTTGGAGTTCTGCCGGGATGTCCTAAAGTGGAACTTCGCTGCGGGCATTAATCCGAACAACTCCTCGGAACACTCCCCGTTGTAAATACGGTAGAAAATGCAGAGCGAGCCTACATCTCTCCGTAACGCCAGAGAATCAAGCCGATCGGATACATATTGATCATTAACGATTCGAGTCGTTCTACGTTTGGTGTGTGCGTCTAGGTATGCGTAGAAATTATGCGGATTTCTATGGGCGTTGGCAGTCATAGAAAACCTATGGCTGCTGGTTTGTCTCCTTATACTACACACAAAACAAATAAATTCATGCCTTAAGTGGTTTAAAGCGTATCACTATCATTGGGAGATCTTAAGTCGTGCCACCTGTCGGTGACTACCGACGCCTACAAACATCTGCACTACCAGAGAGAGTGGTTAGTTACTAAATATGTGCCCAGAAACCTCCACAAAACTAGAATGCCTTGTTGTTCTCCCTGTCCTTTGAAGGATCATAAACCATGCCATATATCTTATTGTTACAATCTACTAAGACAACAGCTTATAAAGTAAGGGACAAATGAGCATTTCAGTTCACCCTATGGTAAATGATGAGCGGTGCCCCTAGAAAAAAATACAAGTGTATTGCAGCCGACTGGAAATGTACTCCCGATCATGTGATACCATCGTAGTGACATAAACTGTCGTGTTTCGCGTGGTGTATGAGTTTCCAGTGGCCCATGGGGGAGGAACGAAAGCAACATATCTCTATAAAGTTGATGTGGTTGTTTGTGTGAATTCATGAAAACAATTTTGTAGCCATTACAAAACCTAAACTGCCCGTTTGCCCACGCAAATGCATAGTCGGCCTTTAACAAATTAACACCTTGAAGATCTCCAAGTCTTATCTTAGGTAAATGGGCAGTCGGACCGGATTGGACTGTGTCAATGTATTCTAGAAACTTCACTAGAAAGTGTGAGAACTGAATCAGTTAGTGGACTGATACTCGACAGATTTCTTTTTCTCCTGCGGAAAATACCCAATTCACCTTCTGCATTTGCCTTCCCTACTTAAAGTACAAAGAAAGGGACGACCCTTTTTGGGCCTTTCTACCCACCTAAACTATCTCATTTCAGCATAACCAAATGAAATTCTTATTGTGCAAGAACTATTTAAATGTAACTCACCAAGAAAAAATATGTCATTATCATCATCTGCATCTGTCAACTCTTCTTTGACCTTTTGTAAGCCTTCATCTGAAAAATATGCACACAATAATTAACTTTCTTATGGAAAAGTGAGAGGAACAGTTGCAGTTAGAGCAGTGTGACTGCTGACAATGATAACGAAGCCACATATGGCTCTTACAAACTTGACACTGTCACTATGTGACAGCTCACTTGGTTTTGTGACTTTCCGGTGGCTCGTTGGAGAAGGAGAAATAATATTAGCAGGGGTGTGAGCAAAGGAGCATTTTGCCGATATGGTGGTAAGATATAGGTTTCCATATATTTTATTTCTTTTAAACTAATATATCAATAGATAAAGCTTCTATCTTGATAAGACTACCTCAGTTGGCTGGTGGTGGTCACTTATTTAAATATATTCTGCTCAATAAACTATAGTATAAGATGTGCTAGAAGAATTTTCAGGTTCCTGTTTAAGTGAAAAATAAACTACAATTTGAATCTCACTAGTTTTGGTTACAAGTAATTAATATAAAAATACAAAAAACCAAACTTGATATAAGGCAGCAAAGCAAGTTAACAGACGCTCTGACACAAGCTTTAAGGATTAAATTAAAGTGGGCAGGGCATATTACAAGATACAAAGAAAGAAGTAGGGCTCTAGAGGTAACAAAATGTGCTGGACCCATCGGCAAAAGGAAAATAGGAAGACTAAAAAAACGATGGTCCGATCACAGAAACACCGACATCACAGAAACAGCTGGAACGAACTGGATGACGATTGCACAGGATAGGAAAAATTAACTTGAATTGGAGGAGGCTTTTACCCAGAAGGGATCCATTTTTTAAGAAAAACCTAAACTAATACTAACAAAACTAACCATTAGAATTAAGACATATATTGTTTGGTTTTTTTTATATTTTCTTTCTACTACACACTAACAATACTAACAAATAAAAATGGAATAATTAGGCTATAATAATAATTAATATAAAGCATATGATACCTATGTATTATTTAAGAACTTATTATCTAGTAGCAAGATTTTTTTTATTTTTCGGACCTGAACTTAGAGAAGCCCAATATGGTTTCATGAAATTTTTATGACTGCTCATCAAGTTATGTCAACAATGTTTGTGATGAGACAGATTCGACAGGGTTCATACCCTGATCCGCCCACCGTACCCTCACTAATGATGAAGGGCAACTTGCAGACAATAGTAAAGTGAGCCTACCCTGATGTGAATGCTTAGCTCATGGAGTGTGTCTTGACCAGAAGGGCTGTCACCCACTTCTCCCTATGATAGGAGAACAAAGGCCCAATAATAGTAACCTGTAAAAGTTAGGATCAGCCTAAAAAAATTGTCATACCTTTGACATTATTAAAACGAAGTTGAAAATCTTTTTGGCAATCAAGTACTTGATTCTTAAAATTGGAAGCATCCCGGAGACGTCCAATACACACTTCACATATCCCATAATCATGCTCAAACGTTTCTAGTAGCAGCTGAAAAATGTATTCACTTTTATTTTGAATTTTACCAACAGACTTATTTAACTAGATGCACATTTTTTTTTATCTTACTATCTCCAGAGCTTAAACCTTCTAAACATACATTTTATCTTATTTAAGATGTTTTTGTTTACAAAAATTATTTATTTATGCAAATATTTACTTTTTATTATGTCATATTTAGTAAGTTTAAAAATGGTCTCATACATAGGCATAACTATGATTATGTATAACCGAAGCGCCATAGTTTTGCCTACGTTTTGGAACCTAGCAGCTTATATTCTCATAGTATATTAGCCATTTACATTTATCTCGAAGCATTCCTTTAGCATATCTGCATAAACTTCTGTTCTTTCCAAACATTTATAAGTACTTTTTAAATCCTTGTCGGGTGGGCGTAGAAGACAGCAACGACAGGGAACCGTTCCGTTCATAACGAAAATATGTACTGTAATATATATTATTTATGAAATTTTTAAAATTCTGAAATAGAATTTTAATTACACAAAAAATATTGACATTGCGTTTGCCTGAGCCTGGCCCTAATCTTGATTATTCTGACTTTGAAGTTTGACAGTTTATTTTTTAAATATCAACTTAAAGTACACAACTGGCATCACTAGGCTATTTGACAGTGTGAAAAGTAAGCATTATATTTTGTTAACATCCTCATATATTATAAATTTATAAACCATTTTGTAGTATCGTCACCTTAAAATATTTATTGATTTATTTAAAAAATACAAAATTAAAATACTTTTATTTTTAGATTTGTCACGTGACACGAAACGTTCCGGATTGGTTGAATCTTTTATGACTTCAATGGATAGTAAACATTGTTGATTGTCAGTCATCTTAGTCATTTTGCTGTATTTTTTGTAACAATCTGTTTATATACATACAATAAATCTGTTTTAGAATCATTTCCCGACCATTTGCGACGTTGTTTGGCATCATATGAAACACAAACAAAAGTTCATTTGCAGTTTTTATTGAGGTACTTTTTTTAGATAAATCACAGTTTTTAAGTTACAAATCTAAGATCCACGATAACCAATCCAAATGTTTTGACGTTTGCTTACTACCTATCTACGTCATCACGCTACATGGCTAAAATTAGTGTTTTGGCGGGATATTTAAATAATACATTTTTAAAGTGGTTTTTAAAAAGAAATACTTATCAAAATTAAATATAAGATATTTTTGCGAGTTCCTTATACATGAAAGTATAATATAAGATGATATTCAAAATCTTGTCAAATAGCCTATTTTAGAACGATTTTATGCTACGCTTACTCGTTGGGCCAACCTCGGCTAACCTAGCGTTGCCAACCGTACCATAATATATAGTATTGTCATAGCAAAATAAGTATTGTAATCTATCTAAGTCCTAACTCCTCGTTTGCACTTTTTTTTTATAGTATAGGAGGCAAACGAGCAGTTGGGTCACCTGATGTAAAGTAATCACCAACGTCCACAGACATCCTCAACACCAGAGGTCTAACAGATGTGTTGCCGACCTTCGAGGAAAGAGTAAGCTCTTTTTTTTTTACTTTTTAACTTGGTTGATTTTACAACTATAAAACTACTATAATAACACTGTATAATGTATATTTTGAGATAATATACGAAGTTAAAGAAGTAATTTACTTTTATACTTAAAATAGAAGATTTAGTTATCAACTATTATTTGTAAGGTATATTAATCGTAATTCGGTCATTTCCCATATTTTCAATTTTTCACCTGTTGTTGTGACAATTGACAAGTATAAGTGTCAGAATTTTTATTGGCAGTCAAAAACGCGTAGACAGAGATTGTATTCTCTGTCTACGCAAAAACGGAACAGTTTTGCAGTATACTGTCACTACGTCATGACTTGCAGTGCTGCAGTCATAGAGATATATTATATCTATGGCTGTAGTAAAAAACGGAACGCGCCCTCTATTGACTATTCTCATTTCTCAAGATTTTATAAAATGGCGGATTAGGAATGATCGATGTTAGAAAAACATCGATGTTAACATCGATATTAACATCGGCCCTTAAACATCGATGTTCCATAAACATCGAAAGAAAAACATCGATGTTTGGAAACATCGATGTTTTTGGTAAGTAAGAAAATATATTTTTTTTGTAAAGTTTAAATGTATTATTAAAATCGTTTAAAAAAAATAGGTTTTCGCAGTGACAAGTAACATCATATAATATTTTTGGGAAAACACATAGTATTTTTCGTTTTCTATTCTAATATACACCTACTGCAAATCTCCTATAATCCAAGCAGGATGCAAATTATTATATCGGTGAAAAAGTCGTTGTTTGTTTGTTATAGCAATTGTTAAACGTAGTTATTATCTTCTCTCTTATTTTAGCCATAGAAGTAGGAAATGTTACTGTCCGGATACACGGATGTGCAGGACACATCTAGCACTCTGCTATATAATCTAGAACTGACATCGAAATAATATTAATAATATCTAGAGAAAGAGAGATATACTCATACGGAACTACGTTGTCATAGTTTCGGTTTTTTCAAAAAGCGATATAATATTCATATTTTGAATAATTTTTCTCCATCGATGTTCCGATGTTATACTCATATCATCGATGTTTCGATGTTTTTGAGGACTTAACATCGATGTTTTCCGCATAACATCGATGTTTTTCTATGGCGCATATGGCGGATGTTGATTGTTGGTTTGGTAAACATAGCGTCGCTACTCGCTAACTCGCTACGAATAAATTTTTATTTTAAATTTAAAGAATAGTAGCATTTAATTGTATATGTTAGATAAGTGAATGTAGACATAATGGAAAGTATCATTAATGATAACATATGCCGGTGTTGTGCAACAGAAGGTAGTTTTAAAGACTTGGACACAACTTACCATTGGATGGGCTGTGAAGAGGTATATGCGGATATGATAAAGGATTGTTTTAATATTTCTGTAAGTATATTCTTGTGTCTCTGGGAAAATAATAGTTACATTTCGATAATGCACATATTATGTTCTGTTCAATGCGTACATTTAATATATTATTCCAACTTTACACCACTGCTAAGGCAGGCTGAATCTGAAAAAAATTGCACATTTCGATTTATTTTGTTTAAATAGCAAATGTATCATTTAATAATTAATTAATTAGTAAGTTTTCTAAACCTTTAATACAAAATTATAGTCAATTCTATTCTTTCAATGGACTATTGTTATTGTTATAGATACAGCTTCAATATGTAAAAACAAAAAAAAACTAGAAGTTTTTAAAAATAAAATATAAATACATAGTTCTTTAGATATTTTTTTTCTATTATTATACCTTGTGTCAATTTAGCTTTCAAAACCTGAAATCTACAAAAATGGTAGAATATGCGAGGTTTGCATCACACAGTTGAGGAATGCAAATAACTTTAAAAGGCAAGTTCAACTGACAGAGAAGCAGTTTATGAAGAAAGTGGAGGAGACTTTGTTTAGAGGTATTATTTTATACACCATTAATTAGTAAGGCCTCTTTTGTGTGATTAGACATTTTCTGGAGAGATACTTCCTCACATGATACTGACAGAGTGACACTACCCTTTTGTGTTGCTTGTGGTTTGTGAGATACCTGTGGCCTGTTGTAGGAAGGAAGGAAGTCAACACATCAGAATAACACTAATGTGGATGTTTATGGTTGTTAGTAGTCATAAAAATGACAACTATGTGTAACTTGATTGTACTATGTACGTGTAACTAACATAATTTTTAACAACACAAAATACCCACTTTGAAGATAATTTATAAGGAAAAAAATAAATGGCAAAGCATCATAATACAAATTATAATTTATAATAATCATTTACCTAACATCAGATGAACATACTACTCATATACCTCCTTTATCGTTGAGTATAATGTTCTACTAACTTCTAAGCAATTTTACAAAAACAATATCCTATGCAGTTGTGTAGGACATAACTTTGTTGGCAGATATTCTGTATGTGCCGAATGTGTAATGAAGGAAATTCCTTATTACCCTATTTGTGAAGGACAGCATTGCAGCAGCAAGAACTAGGCCGGCACGACCGGGGAGGTACCTCTCGCTTACACGAGACTGGCGTAAAGTGACAGCTGTGCTGTCGCGTTTCGTACGGTGTGTAAGTAGCCGGTGGCCCATGGAGGTGGGAGGAGAAAGGAGGGCAGCGCATCTGTATAGCCTCTATGCGGATGTTTGTGGGCGTCGGTGGTCATGAAAATGGCTCCGGCTGCTCGTTTTCCCTCCTATAACATAAAAAAAAAAAAAAAAGCAGTCCAACACAACTGAAGAGAAATTGGTCTGTACTGATGGCTTAACTAGTCCTCTTAGACAATGTCTGCTTAAATCGCTCGAACTGGGATTCATACCCCAGACTATACAATCTGTGGTTTGAACATTCTCACAACTAGACCATATGGCAGTAGGTGATCTCATATAAATGGGTATTACACAAAAAAGTATAATACAGATTTTAGTGTAAATTAAAGTGTACAAGA
>LUGF01024508.1:25636-37590 GCA_001625245.1 Calycopis cecrops
TGGCCCTTAGGTAGAAAATGCATCCCAGATAATTTTTTACATGGATTATGGATCTTTTATTTCATTTCATTTTATATGAGAACAGATGAACCTGTGAAATAAACCTGTAGTAATGCGATAAATGTTTGTAGAGCAATGTTAGATTTTTTTTCTAGTATAAAGGGGCAAACGAGTAATTGGAGATGTTTTCATGACTACCAATAGACATCTACATAGAGGTTATACATATGCGTTGCATACATACATACATACATGTAACTAAGTAGCAACGGAATCTGTTAATTGTGTAATTGTCTTCCGTCTTACCCACAGGATCGCAGGATGTTACTGAAAATCGGTGCCGGGAACTTATGTTCTCCGACGAATGCCGAGTAACATCCTTTTTCAGTGCTCCTCACATTGCATCACTGTGCATAAAAATGCAACATTCTTCTCTATATTAGTTTTAATTTTTTTTTTCTTTTATTTTATGTTTCATGTTGTTATTTAATGTGTTTATTTAATGGAGCATTGAATAAAATTATTTCTAAATTCTATTTCTAAAATTCTAAAAACATATGCGTTGCAATCCTTCCTTCCCCCCCCCATGGATCACAGGCTACTTAAACACCGCATGTAAATGCGACAGCACAGGTTTTTTTATGGTATAGGGGGGCAAACGAGATGTCTGTGCCATTTTTATGACTACCAAAGCCCATAGACATCCACACAGAGCACACACAGATGCGCTGCCCGCCTTCCTTCTCCCACCTCCATTGGCCAGCTTTCACTTTTCAGCCCTTTCGTATAAGCAAGAGGTAAAGGCTCAATTCGGCTATATGCATGGATGCAGTATGGCACTATACTGCACTACACTACCAAAATCTGGATTTCCGCAGTCCTCTAGTCTTATGTTAATAGATATAAGTTAAGAGATAAATAATATAGAAAACCTATTCGACATTCAAAACATTTATTGTCTCTGCAGATTTGATTGTGATATGAATGGTCATGAGTCATGATTCACACTGATTATGAGTAATAACATTTGCTGAACTAATTTATAAAGATGAACTACTTACTTGCTGCTCATGCTGTTTTCTTAATGTTGAATCGCTAGGCATATTACATACTAGTTTATCCAATCTTATTAGCAGCTTGTTTGTTTCAGTGGCATACCTTTCTAATCGAGCCGATCTCACTCCTTTGAAATAATCCGTGGAACTACGACAGACACCCAGCGATTGTTCTTCAGCGATATCATTATAATAGTCTTGGGAATTAAACTTTAGTGCCCGATCAAACGTTTCTTTCAAATCAGTTTCGTCCGACTTTAAGATAATTTTCTTAGCTTTGCCGTATATTTCCTTCAAAGATTTTAAAACGTCTTGCTCTTCTTGGTGTAAACTTTCAAAATGATTTGTTAATTGGCTAGCAGACTTTAAATCGGCTTTACAAATTGGACAAAGAAATCCTTCTAAAATTTCTTCTTCGTTTGCCGCAGCCATATTGTCTAGCTGCTTAGTCAATTCACATTATAATTGCAAATGAAACCATCACTCACTACTCAATGTAACGTGCACTTTCTTTTTAGATTAATTTTTCCTAAGTATACTAAATAGCGTAATAAAAAATGAAAACACACCCATTCCAGAGCTAGTCAATAAATGTCATTGTCATGTGTCAAAGTTGTTAGTTGTCTGTCAAACTTTTTTTAATATCAGGCAAAGATATATCTGTATGAAGGTGTGGCATATGATAATTATGGAGCCTATAGCTACAATAAATTATAAATCATGATAAATATCGACATTAGAACATGTTAGGCTTTGTTACCGTTGATTTGTAACGTTGAAAAACACATGATTTAGTTATGGGCTTCATTGCATCATGGACGGGGTTCAAAAAGGAAACTTTTCATTTTTGTAGGAACCCTTCAGGTGTTTATTATTACATAAATTCCACCCAATCGACGACCAGGCTGGCGCAGTGGTATAGGGCTCGGATAAGTGGAGCATGTTGCGCCGGGGGTCGCGGGTTCGAATCCCGCCTTGGTCATGGATGTTTATATATGTATTATATGTATTACTATAACAAAAATCTTAAATATATAAAATTTCTTAAATTTATAAAACATATTAAATATATTTCCGTTGTCTAGTACCTGTAACACAAGTCCTTACGGTACTTAGCACGGGGCTAGACTAACGTGGTGTGTAAAGTCCACAAATATTGTTATTATTGTTATTATTATTATTAATCATAAAACTTTAAATTTTCATTAAAATAGCCTCGTTTAATTGTAAAAAACGCAATCTGTAAAACGTCAAATACTTAAATATTTAGAAACTGTGGAGGGATCTTAACTAAAAATACTGCTACTATTTAACGGTACATTACAATTACTCAGCGTCCCATAGAGCCCATCTTATCTTTATGGCTATCTTATCTTATCTTTATTTATTTATTTTCTTAACTTTGACATTAGATTTACTACCCTAAAAATTATTTGAAATGAATATTTTCATTTATAAGTAGGAGTAAGGGTGTGGATTAAAAGAATATTAAAGAAACACTTAGTTACATTATAGACTTCATATATTCAGTGACGGTAGCAAATGTCTGTCTTATTTCCTCTAATGCGTCGCCTATTTCTGGCCAGTTTTGTTTTTCTACGGCCCTCACTACCGCCTGGCCCGTAAGGCGCGCCGAGGAGAGCTGCTGATTTGCCTGCAGTACTTCTTTTTCATCTGCCTCTTGCCTGGCTTTCAAACTGTATTCCAGCAGTAGCTGCGTTAAATCGATAACTTTCTTACAATTCTCGGGGTTCTGCGACCAGTCGCCGTTCTAAAAAAAATGAGATGTTAAAGTGGAGAATTTCGTGGCATTTATATTCTAAGTAAAAGAGGAAGTAGTAGACGTAGTACTATTACTTCCTTAGTAATATTCCGCCTACAAGTTTGCTTGGTTTCATAAACATTATAACTTGGTCCACCTATCACCTGCATAACCCGCGTACTCCACATCGTGTTGGTATATAGCCGATAGCCTTCCTCGATAAACGAACTTTCTAAGACTGGAATAATTTTCTATTTCGGACCAGTAGTGCCAGAGATTAGCGCGTTCAACCAAACAAACAAACTCTTCAGCTTTATAATATTAGTATAGAAACATAGAGGCAGCACTTTCGCCGCACTGCTGATAATTTTAGGAATAAAATGCTAGCAAAACACTAAGCAAAAGACAGTGACAATGACAAGTTGACATATGTCATATCATATGTACAAACGAAAATTTGCTAGCATTCGGTTCACATTTCAGCCACTAGTTAGCGTGGCAGTCTAGAAGCGTGATCCCTATAGATGAGAGAGAATGACCTTTCAGGAGAAACCGAAGGCGTTAATCTGACGTATGCCTCGGAAAGGGGAGAAGCATGTCAATGTGGACTTTGGGAGTCTTTTTTTTTTATACAATATAGGGGACAAACGAGCAGTCGGATCACCAGTAGGTGAATTTCCGACGCCCACAGACAGCCGCACTAGTACTCACCAGAGTGTACCCCTTGTAGGCCTTGAGTAGCCGCTGGCCCTTCAGCAGGTAGGTGGGGCTGAGGTCCGCGTACAGCTGCCATATCAGCGGCCTGTTTGGGTGCGTCGCTGTTATTCTGCCGAACAGTTCCAAGGTTCTCTTTCTTAACCTGCGGGCAAAGTTGTTTGTTTAGTTTTTTTTCATAGTATAAGAGGGGCAAACGGGAAATCGAAGCCATTTTCATGACTACCGATGCTCATAGATAGCCACCTGCTACTTCCATACCGCACGAAACGCGACTGCACAGCTGTCACTGTACGCCGATCTCGTGTAAGCGAGACTCTTGTTTGGTTCAGTAGAAGGTAGTGCCAAACTGCATTTTAGTCGAATTGAAATAGCAGCTATGCCCGCGTGTTGTGTGCGGTTCGCGAATAGCCGGTGGACACGTGCATGCCAATCCGATTGCATTGTTTTTATTATGGGCCAAACTATCCGGCTCCGATTGATCTAATTTTTATTGTATACCCTGGAAATGATACACTAAATAATTATGTGGTTACATTTTCCATAACGGAAGCCATATAGCCATATAATGTCTCAACTGGCGGCGCTGCTGTGAACCCCCTCCCCCTTTCAACCCGAAGCACACCGGCCGTCAGCAGCCGCTCGTCCTTGTATCTCCGCACCACGTCCTCCAGGCGCCCACNCTCCTCCTCCCCCCGCAGCACGGCGGCCGTCAGCAGAGCCAGCAGCCGCTCGTCCTCGCACCTCCGCAGCAGGTCCAGCAGCCGGTGGCAGCCGCGCACCACATCATCCAAATGTCCCGTGTCCATGCTCACGAGTATCACGTTCTCCCACAGCTGCGGGTAATCACAATCAACATACAGGCATGCTTTGTCTGTACATTGTGCGGCTTCAGCGACACCCCGGATATAGTATAAACTATGTTAATATAATTATTAAGTTCGCAATAAACATCATCAACGTTCTCTCGCATCTCAATGTATACGACAGCACGTACATCTTTATGGTCCTTCCAACCGGATAAAGTCATGATGGAGCCATCATGACTTCATGACGGTCCTTGTCTCCCGGATCATGTATTATTTGACCGTACAACATATAATAAAAGACATAATATGCAATGCGTCACGATAGTTCTGTCCTTAAGGCGCTGCAGATGGGACCATGAATCATAATCAGGTTAGGGATGTGCGTTAATTTCTAAGAATATTTAATATAATAATGTTCTAAGAATAATAGATTTTATTATTTTCTTTAAATAAACATTATGTAATAAATTTACCTGTTTCTAATTTATGCCAGTCATCTATGAAAATACACTATGTTGACTACCGTCGCCCATATACATCCGCGTAATTGTTTGTCATCTTGCAAGGCATCATGTAAGCGAGAGGTACCGCCTAGCCATATCGGGTTCATTCGACTGCAATACAACATGGCACGACCTCCATCACAACCACAAGCAACCAACAACCACAGCGATCAGCGATAAGAGGTGCCTTCCAGTCGTCGTATTTTTTTTATGGTATACGAGGGCAAACGAGTAGTCGGAGGCATTTTCATGACTACCGACGCCCACAAACATCCGCATAGAGGCTATACGCTTCCCTCCTTTCTCCTCCCACCTCCATGGACCACCATCGCACCCCGTTTGCCGTATAACTTGGCAATGGCAGCATCAGCTATCCACGTATAGAGCAGCGGTAAGAGGTACCTTCCAGTTGTCGTAGTTGTACCGCAGCGACACCATGAGCGCCCGGTGCGCGCACTGCTCGTCTACCTGGTTCACGTATACCTAGGCAATGGCAGCATCATCGATCTACGTATAGAGATCAGCGGTAAGAGGTAAAAGGTACCTTCCAGTTGTCATAGTTGTACCGCAGCGCCTCCATGAGCGCCCGGTGCGCGCGCTCCTTGTCTCCCTGGTTCACGTACACCTTGGCCAAGTTGTTCCACGCCTCGAAAGTATTCGGGTGAAGGTACGTATACATGCGGTACGCGCGGCCCGACAGCTCCCATTGCTCTGTAGACAGCGCTGCGAATCTGAGGGACAATAATAATATGTTTATTCAGTACCACAAGTTGTGTGTTTTTCTGTTTAGTGTGTGTGTGCGTTTGTTACTTGTTACGAGTAAATTATAATTATAATAAAAAACAAATAACAAAAGTAAAATTTTTCATCATTCTAGTCCTTACATTAATTGTTGTAATTAAATATGTAAATGCAATGAATTCACTAGTGCACTCTTATTGTATTGTTATTTTAATTTTTTAATTATTATCGTTTAGTATCATCATCATCACGCGGCGGACGTCCACCGCTGGACCTAGACCTTCCCCATAGAGCGCCAAAGGTCTTATTTATTATATATTGTATTCAATAAACATTTATTTATTATAACCTAGTAAAACAGGAAAACAAAAAAAACGTGCCACGAGCGCAAACGGCAGAGGGGGTGATACTGGTAGCAGGGAGAGACAGACGGCCTGCGAGTTCAAAATCGCCCCCCGTAGACATTTAATAAATACATTTCTATTTTTCGACATTTACCGTACTTCTGAGGTAAAACCTCATTTCACCTAGTGAATGGTGGCAAAAGTTCGATATAAACGATGATCTCATATCATTTCGGAGTTTTACCGTTAAGAGTTGGTAAATCTTTAGTTTTACTGGAAAATCTTAAGATTTGAGAACATTGATTCGCACCAAGATTTGTACTCACCCTAATCTCAGCCACACTCCCTCCTGTATGGAGTTGATCTCGACCGACTTCTCGTAGTGTGGGATGCACTCGGGGTACCTCTTGTGGTCGAACAGGAAGTTGCCCCAGTGCCGCTGCGCGCGGCTGCTCTTGTGGTTCGAGAAGTCCCAGGCCTTCTCATAACAGGACACGTCATCTAGAAGCATACAAGAAAACTTCTTTAGCGATGTGACGATGACACCCAGAACGGTAAAGGGGAACTACGCTAACTTGCAGTAGCTACATGGCGCTAAAAATGTGTTCTACAAAATACAGGTCATTGTTACTTGATAATTTTCAGTTTCATCGGTAATCCTACAAAAATGGATCAACAGTAAGTCCGACTAGTTTAGTTAGACTAGGGTGAATGAGGGTTACACCTCGCTCTCTCGCAGATGGGAAAAGACGCATGCGGATGGTTGAAGTCAGAACCAAAGATGGCTAATTTAGGGCCTAATTTAGGGTCGTCACTCCCCCCACTCTACAATGAGGAAGGGAATTAGACGACAGCCAAAGAATCGGTAGTTAATACGTGTTTATAAGAACGTAACGAATAAATGTCGGAATTCCTACAAAAACACATATTATATGACTTTGATTAATCGTGTCGCTATGGCCTCTTAGTCGCAAAAATAATGGTCTCATATGTACTTCATCTACTGTCTCTTTTCTTTTTCAATGATTGGAACTTAATTTGAATGTCTCGCTCCCATGCTTTGTACATCTTTCACGTAGTGAGAACAATTCTAAATCTATGATACAACTTGAAGTTGAAAAGCCTTACCTGTGGCGTCTCCGAGGAGACAGTACAGCTTGACGGTCGGCTTGACGTCGATCTGCTGTTGTATCACCTCGGCTGCCTGGAGACAATAAACATGACTTCACTTTCTGTTCCAAATGGGATTACGTCGCGTCTAGCAATCGATCGCGATTATTTTGAACACGCATTTCCCTGCTACCTTCTTTCACCTCCATGGGCCACTTACGCACTGCACAAAACGCAACAACACAGCTGTCACTGTATGCAAGATGTACCTCCCCAAGAGGTCGTGCCAGCCCAATTGAGCTACCTACACTAAATAATTTAGAAAGAGGTGCACTGCATGCTTGCTTGCAGCCGAATTCGGCCGGCACGACGGGGGGGGAGGTACTTCTTACACGAGACCAGCGTAAACTGACAGCTCTGCTGTCACGTTTCGTGCGGTGTGTAAGTAGCCGGCGGCCCATGAATGTGGGAGGAGAAAGAAGGGCAGCGCATCTGTGTAGCCTCTATGCGGATGTCTATGAGCGTCGGTAGGCATGAAAATGGCTCCGACTGCTCGTTGCTATGGGGGTACCCATATACCATAAAAGAAAATAATAATAATTATTATACTATAAAAAGAAGGCAGACATCGGTCTCTTCTTTCTTATTCAACAATAACAACAACACCAACCTTGTGCCTCAGTTGCAACATCGTGTAGCAGACTACGACGTCCTCCCACAGCTGCAGCCGGGAGTACTCTTCCAGGGCCGCCTTCACCAGCCCCAAGCTTAGGTACAGGTCCGCCAGCTGCTGGCGCCAGCACCACGCTGGCGCGAGTCCACTTGCCCAGATGTACGATAATCTGAAAATAGTGGGCATCAACATTAGTCGCATTGTTGCATGCAGAAGCCGGGGTAGCGCCTCTTTTATAGATTTTATATCGGTATCGATTTTTTTTGTAGTTGGGCAAAAAAATCGGAGTTATTTTCATGCCTACCGCACGAAACGCGACAACACAACTGTCACTTTACGACGGTTTCGTGTAAGCCAGAGCTACCTACCTGGTCGTGCCAGCCCATTCCGGCTGCATGCAAGTCATGCAGTGTGGCACTACCTCTTACTTCTATAATGGGCATCACCATCTGAATTTTTATAGTAAATGTGTATTATATGTATATAATGTACATTGCTATATTGCAGAGGGACGGAAACCCCCGGAGTAGTAGCTCTCGCTAACATTTTACCGGTGTCCAGTGACAGCAATAATAATATTGTCTATTTCACAAATAGCCAAGTACAGTTATACATCTAAATTCGCCCATCAAAGGACACCATAATATGTTGTGGTTGTGTGTAACACTATTACATAGAGATGAGTGAATGTCTGTGTCTATGCTAGTATGAACATCTAGTGTCATAGATATTGATGGCAATTCAATTATTGCCCCTCGATAGGAATAAAAGATATAAAGCTCTTATCTCTTTTTTTATAATACATATTCTTCTTATACTACAAAAAAAACCGAAACGCTTTTTAGCTCGTCCTCGTCATTAAGCTCAAATATCTACTTACCTAGTAGTTGCAGAAACCTCAGTCTTGTCATTCACAATAGTCTCACACTGCAACATAGATCGCTCAACAGTTCTCTTATGATTGGCCTCAAGCTTGCACCTGACCAGTAGGGCTGCTACTCGAGTGGACCATGGTCCCTTCTTTGGACTTAACACAGCTTCTATATACGGTTGTAGTTCTTCTTTCAACAAATCATCTTTTGCTTGAGCCTTTTGAAGATACTGACTAAAATTAATAAAATTCGCTTTAATAAGAAATAATATCATAAAGAAATAATTCATTTCAATTTATCTATTTGGTTCTTTGACTTTTGATGATTTACGGCCAAATATAAATATGTATTTCATACAGTCTTTATTTGTCTATAAATTATAATTTTAAACATTATTTTACAAACAAAATTTTTTTTTTGATAACATGAAGATATATTTCATTTTCTAGTCTAACTATGACAATTTCTGCTGAATATTTTTGTCACATTCTATGTCATAAAGTAACAGACACACAAACAAACTTTCACTTCCAAAATTAACAATGTACAACTTACACAGTCAACAAACATAATGTTTGCTCCAAGCTTGGTAAATCAGCTTGATTGACCTTCTCATTGAACTGTATTCTGTCTAATCTCACATCATCTTGTAGTTCTATATCCTTCGGCAGCTCCGAGTTTCCGTGACTCTCCTCTGCAGAGGGTCTAGCCACACTGTCGTCTAACTCACTAGATAGAGCTAACTGTGGCAGGGCTTGTTGTTGAAACTTTGTTCTCTTACCTAAGATACCTGTAAATATCAAAAATATATTGAAGTATACATACAGACAATTTACCAAAAGTCTCAAATTTATGTTAATATAAATTCAAATCTCGTTTAATAAAATTTCAAACTTGCTAGACAACATATTTCAGTCCACCAATGTTGGGATCTCATTGTATTTCATGTAACAAGATATGCAAAATACTTAAATCATATCATATTTACCAGTCAGCTCTAGCTTTAATCCTGCCAACTCTCTAGCTTTTAACAAATATTCTTCAACTTTCTGGACTCTGCCATATATTAAATATGCCTGAGCTATTTCCAAATACAACAGTATTTTCAATCTGGAATTGTTTATACCTTGTGACTTATTAATCAACTTGGCTATTATTAATTCAAGTTCATTATAAAGGCTGGCACTTGTATCTTCTAAAAGTCTTTGATGTGTTACTTTGCAACGAAAATTCCACCAAAGGTTGACCTGAAATGTTAGAGAACATTTTTTAGTTTGTATAAGTAGGGCTATAACAAAACATCTTTATAATTTTTTTGTAAGAACCTTGGTATTTTTTCATCCACTGTCTATTTTTAAAATTAAATATCTAAAAACTGTGTAATAAATAATAATCCTGCTATTTTCCAAGTTTTCAAAAACCACTTCAGAATGTTTATCGGTGATCAAGGAACTTATACAAATTTTTGTTTTTAATTCTGATAAGCATTTATCTCAAATTTTCAAATTAAAGTGAGCGTCTTGGGACATATTAGATTTGTAGCGTTCCGAAAATTACTATTTAGAACTATTTTGTTGCTGTTGTCAGTTGACAAAACCATATGTTGAGCTAGATATTTGACAAATGGCTAGTACTATGAATGAATGAATCGTCAAAATATGTATTTAAAAAAATTTAATTTAAAATAAAATATTGATTATTTACAAATTACGTCACTACATAATAACTTAAAAAATCATATTAATCAAATATTAAATTCAATAAGCTTTTATTTTTAATACTGGGAAATAGCCAATTGTTATTAATTACAATAGCTGGAATGAATTAATAGGAATTTCTCAATTATATTTTTAGAAAGGATGTATGAAATCTTATAAAATGTGTACACAAGTAGAAAATAAAGCAAGTAATTATCAAGCAAACGGTTGATGCTCCCATTGAAGAGATAACAGCAATCACCATTGAGAGTTTGTTGCCAGGTATAAATGTGCAAAACAACTATCTATGACAAACAAAAACTCCATACCAAGTTCTCCTTTATTGAGGATACTGCTGCAAATACTTGTGATGAAAAATACAATAATTCTGGACAGATTATATTTGTATATAAAGGTTCTGAATCTCTTTGCAAATTCTCAGTAACATCCACAGTTTCAGGCCAATCTACTGCAAAGTATTGTTTAATATTCAATTCATCCGGATGTGTGTTCCAATTGATATCCATAAATTTTAAAAATGCGCTTATAGCAACATACATAAGCTTTTCCCGATATGTACATTGATCTTGATTATCGTTTATTAATTCCGTAATGCATTTTATGTCTAAACCATTGGCAAATATTTTATGGCAAATATCAGGGCTGATCGACAAATGACCAGACCATATTTTTTTAAGACTTTCAGGAGCTAAAACACGTGTAAAACAGTTTTAAAATCTATCTAACAAAGAGACGAGGTTAGGACAATAATATGTTACTTTTATAAATAAGATATACCGGAATCTGAAATTTGGACATCATAATTACACAAGTAAGAATCAATATTTTCAACACTATCCATTTTAATTAAAAACTTCACTTATTATTTCATTAATAAAATAAATAAAAGTTGTAAACACAATACACATTCCACAAATGACAATTGACAACTGACAAATTGAAACATCAAACATGTGAACTTGACATTGACAAACAAAAATGAGAGATTTACGAAGAAGAGAATCGAAGGGAATACGCTTCTAGACTGCCACGCTAACTAGTACCCAACCTGTCCTAGCCACTCAAGTATTGATATCTTAGAATAAAAATACAAAGGGTAAGGGCGTAAAACTGCACATTTTGAATATGAGAATAAAAATAATTACACAACTCTAGAATTGTTGTAAAAAATGTTTGAAAATTTATGCACAAGGGCGTACAGAAAATGCGTATATCTTGGATAATAATGTAAGTTCGAGAAATCTCAAGATATAGAAAACTGCACATTAACCAAAAAAAACTGCACACCCCTCAAAGTTTCGCTAGTGAATCATTATTTTGCAAAAAAAAACAAAAAAATCAACTTCTGGAATCTAATTATGACTTGGCTACACGGGACTTGATTTTTGCGAGTCCATGGTGACCCGACTCGTAGTAACACCAGTTTATTACACCAGCATGACAAACAAAACAACAATCAGGTAAGAGGTAGTGCCACTGCATGCTTGCATGCAGTCGAATTGGGCCGGCACGACCGGGGAGGTCCTCTCGCTTACACAAGACTGGCGTAAAGTGACAGCTGTGCTGTCGCGTGTCGTGCGGTGTGTAAGTAGTTAATCAACTACACTCCATGAATTGGGCGTGGTGGTAGTGATACATTTTGTGTAGAACGAC
>LUGF01024508.1:37896-94667 GCA_001625245.1 Calycopis cecrops
CACACTTTATAAGTTGTGATAACTTTTTATAAACGTTACGAAAAATTCAATTCGAAATCCTAATTAATTAATATTTCACTCAATACTATAACAACAAGTATCATTCGGAAGAGTCAAGTTTAAATTTATATTTAAGAAAATGTCTGAAAAACTAATGAATCGTTGAATAATATTACGCAAAACTGCATTACAATGTCATACTTGTGCATTGTCAGATTCAGTGCTGTTACCGTTGTAAAACCATTTTTATACCGAATGAAATCGATTATTAAGATAATCGAACTTTTTTACAAACAACATTATATTATAGTACACAAAAATAAGTAAATATAAATAAATGTATTATTAAACTGTAGATATTGCTAAATATTTTATGTCTTAGCTTTATTTAGATATTCAATAAGGATATTTTGATACTATAAAAATATGATTTAGTTAAAAGCCAGGAGTCAAAATATAATAATAATATAATGCTTATTGCAATAAATCCGTTATGATTTACTTAGATTTGAAAGTCCGTAATTTCATGGTTTAATCGGCGTTAAACTGATATATTCCAATTATGAACGACAATAATAACACATTTGTAGATTTATATATAAATGAGATAATCACACCAAATTAGTAAAGCTCTATGGAGCATAGATCTATGGTTATAGGTAGTACCTACCATACCTATATGATAGGATATATTTTATAATATTAAAAACACATGCGTGTAATTATTTTAAATCGATGTCTCAATAATTGGTCGTAAAAGTAAACGATTATTTTTTCACCTTCCTACACAACATATTTTGGCAGCTGTCAAAACGGGCTTCTTATTTTGTCGCAAGTATAATCAACATTACACTCCATGAATTGGGCGTGGTGGTAGTGATACATTTTGTGTAGAACGACGCATCATATCCTTGTTTTCTTGCAAAATTTTATGTATTAATTCTTCACGCGAATTTGGCACGTCGATATAAACTCTTTGCTTCATTGTGCCCCACAAAAAAAGTCAAGTGGGGTTAAGTCCGGTGAACGGGGTGGCCAAGAGATGGTTCCACCACGCATGTAATGTTGATTAAGATAATTGCACACGCTTGCTGCAAAGTGGGCCGGAGCACCATCCAGCTGCAGTAGCATCCCACTCCTATAATTTAATACTACGAGCTATGGCATGTCTGCAACATCACGGAGATCACTTTGAGCAATGGTTGTAACTACATTACAATGTATATTACATGCATATTAAATTACCTTGGTACACATTGCATTTTTTTCAACTGCCCCGTAGATAAGCAATAAAAACGGTCTTATAAAAAAATTTGTAACTTCTAAACCATCTTACTGGGAGCAAAGAAGTGTAGTATTAAATTGTAGAAAACATTATCTTCTATCGTTTTAAAATAAAAAATAAGGAGTTTAATGTGCAAAATTTTTCACAAAAAGCCAATTATTAAAAAATTACACAAAAAAATTCTAATTTTTTTTGTTTAAAATATTTTTTTTAATTTCTTTTTTCATATTATTTAAAACATAATGGATGTGTTATTATTGTCTGCACGTTAGGCTATCGAATGAGACCTTTTTTATAAATATACGACATTAACACGACTATAGTGGAGTCATTTTAATAGGTAACATTTGACATTTCATGAAAATTTAACAACGTAACCTTGTAACGGTGGGCATAAAATGATATATTTTTTCGTTTTGTTAGAACTGCACAATTGCTTAATTTTTTTTAATTACGATTACATATTTATTGTAATAATCACGGATACGAGTAATTTTACGAATAGATTTTACTAATAAAACATTATTAACATAATAAACAATTTGTGATCTGAAGAACTGAACGTCGTTACATTGTTGTGTCAGTTAACCTTTTTTCATGTTACACACTAGGGATGCTACTCTAAAAATTGAAAGAAATTAGAATCGAATACAAAAATTACTTGTGAAGGAATATGAGCAAAATTAATTTGTCGTTTATAAATAAAATAATAATAAAAGTAATTTCAGTAATTCTATTTTGAATAAAAACTTTTTTATTTTCATTTTCATTTTCCGTACCTGTCAATGACGCTATGTCATGTCACCATTACATGGCACAGTCTTTAGTCAAAGTAACTGTGCGTTTTTGGTGTGCTCTCTGTGATTTTTCTTCTTACCCGGCTTTTTTATTGGACTGATCGTACTAACTACATATACCTGGCTATAAATTGGACTCCGATTGCTTAACGATTAGGAAACAAGAACGACATTACAGTCTTACCATGTTGAAACGGGGCGAAACGCTAAACAGTCAATCTCGCGAACTAGTGATGAAATTGTACAATTATTTTGAACGTGAATCCGTTAACGATGGACCTCTTTTACCATTCACACAACCGAGACAACGCGTTGCCGAAGCATTGGGAATAGGAAAGACGACAGTAACTCAAATTCTGAAAGAGAAATACGGACCATCAGGCTCAGAAGAAAATACTTTACGTACACCGAAAAAAAGAAAGAGGGACAAGAAAATTATTGGCATTGATAATTTTGATGCTGCTGCAATTCGGAACCACATTTACGGATATTACTCCAGAAAAGAATATCCTACACGGGAAAAGCTAATACGTTCACTAAAAGACGCAGGCTTATTTTTTGGAGGTAAATCGTCTCTATCAAAGGTTTTAAAGTCGATTGGCTTTAGATTTTAAAAATCTGACAAGCGAAAAATCCTGTTAGAACGCTATGATATTATTTTGAAGAGAGTAACATTTTTACGTCAAGTAATTAAAATTACAGACTGGGACAATGTGGTGTTTATTGACGAAACATGGTTGAATGTAAATCATACGATTTCGCAGACATGGACCGATGACACAGCGGCCTCCACCTCAAACGTTCCATTCGGAAAAGGAGCCCGACTTATTATATGTCACGCGGGAACAGCTTCTCGAGGTTTTATTCCAGACTGCCTCCTCGCATTCGCCTCTAAAACTACAGGTGATTACCATGAGGAAATGAACTTTGAGGTTTTTAAGGAGTGGTTTATGAAGCTGCTAATCAGCTTAGAAAACCCATCGAAAATTATAATGGACAATGCACCGTATCATTCTGTTCAAATTGATAAACCGCCAACTCAAGCAAATAAAAAGCAAGAAATTATCTCGTGGCTGATAAGAAATGGTGTGGATGCAAGTCCAACTTTATTAAAAGTTGAGTTGTTAAATCTTGTAAAAACTACTAAGGCGTCCAAGCGTCGCTATGTAATCGATGAACTAGCCCTAGAGCATGGACACGAAGTAATTCGGTTACCTCCCTACCATTGCCAGTATAACGCCATCGAGCTTATTTGGGCACAAATAAAGGGTCATACAGCGCGGAACAATACAGAACGACCTTTCAGTATTGCTAAAATGATGACTCTACTACAAACTGCGTGTGCAGAAGTTACCACAGAAGACTGGAGAAAAGTCGTAGAGAAAACAAAGAAAATAATTTTACAAGATTTTGAACTAGATGTGAGAGTAGACAATATTATTGAAAATGAATTAATAATATCTCTGAGTGCTGATAGCAGTGCTGAAGATGACAATACTAATAACAGTTCTGATAGTTCAACTGAATAAATGCATTTTTTTTGTTAAATTCTGTACTTGTCTTATTTTGGTCCTTACGGAAGAAAAAAAAATAATTGTGGGAGAGCTGTTCGTTTGATAATTTTTAAAATTCACATATTCGCTTTAATCGATGTTTTTAAGCAGGTCACTCACTATGCAGATAAAACTGACAGACGTCAAATGTTACCTATTAAAATGACTCCACTGTAGTGGTGGTCGAATTAGTACGAGAACCCGGTTTTGGAAATTAAAAAAACAAAATGGCGGCCAATTTACAACCGTGAGAGCAAAAACGAATTTAAACAGCAATTTGTCGATATAAAATGCCATATTTTATACCAATAAAGTCTCCGACACCGGTACTGAAACACATTGTATAGCTCATGCGGTGAATTTTGTATTAAAATGAAAAGTACAAAATGTACAGATCGAAATCTATTTTTTTATAACTTACAGGACAGTATAGGACACACATTGTATCAGGAATGGCAATTGGCAACATTCTAAGAGTGGCACAGTAGGGTAAATGTGTTCTGTGGGCACAGCTATACTGTATTATCTATGGGCACAGCAATAAGCATTTCAAACATGGTGGTTCAATACCTTTAATTTTTTCATTTTTAAACTATGACTTTAAAATTTTAGATATTTAAGAAATAAGATGAAGCATTTAATGGAATTATTTCTACTTATTGTAACTGCCGTTTTATGTATATTATTACTGTTAAAAATATTGTACAACTTGCGGTAAGTCTTAGGTTATAAAACTCCCGCCTGTACCCTAATAAAAACGAAAGTATAATATTAATTCTTTGTACAGGTCAATTTTATCATGGCGTGTGAATTGTTGGTTCTGCAATAATAATTTTTGGGTGAAATTTATTGAACGTAACTGTTGGATTTGTCCAAAATGTGAACAGTACAATGGGTTCACTCATGTAAGTATTACATGTTGAAATTATAATTATGGCAGATATATAAAGAATGAAATAGTAGTGAAGTATAATAAACTCGTATGTTACAGGACGGTGATTATAATAGAAAGTTACAAGTATCTGAAGATATTGATGTTAAAAACTCAAATGGTCTGCAAAGAACTCCACCAAAGAATGGACTATGCAAAATGTGTAACATAAACCAACAGCTTAAAATCACGCAACTGGCTAATTTTGTTCCTATGAATGAAAAGAAATTCGATGAGGAGATTGAAACATACAGGTAATCAAGTAGTTATCTAAATAATCTTATCATAATTTATTAAATAATGCTACTGGCTGCAATAACAAATATAGGTAATTATTGTGACTGTTAATCTATAGAGACTGTATATTACAAGAAAAAATATTGATTGATGAATATGTATTTAAATCTAATAAAGTAAGCTTTAATATTTGTGTAACCAATGCCTTTGCTTACAAAAGGTGCTGTCTTAAACTGGTATATTTTATCTTGGCGTTAAAATATCAAAATGTATAAAGGAATGAAAGCAAAGAAAGAAATTATACCCTGATGAAGGTACAATAAATAAATTAGAATCATTGTGTTAATTATCATAAATTCAAAAGGTTCCTCTATTAGGAGCTCTTATAGCAAGTACAACCATAAGACAAAATAATGAATACATATTTTGTCCTTACACTATCAGATCTTATTCTACATCAATAAGTATTTGTTTAAAAAGTAGGTAAATTGTTAGGACTTTATTATTAACTATCATTATGAACAATTAGAAATATTCTGGTTTTAGAATATTCAAAGACTGATCAAAACAGTCTCTTCGTGATACTATTATAAAGATTTAACTATTTACGATTTACTATTGTGTAAACAGTACATTATATAGAGTGTAATATGTAGTTGTAGTCAGGGGAAATATTTTCCAACAAAAAAAACTATTGATGTCATCAAAATTTCTATTTTATATGTATTTTGAGACCACATTAACTTATACAGATTAACATATTTATTTCAGGGTCCAGTTAGAAAAAGCTTATAAGCTGTGCTCTCCCTGCAAAAAGGTTGTTCAAACAAAGCTACATAAAGAGAAAGAAAAGTTATTAGAAACCAAACTTTTAGAAACAAGAACACCTGAAAAAAAAGATAATTTAAAAAAAGAGAAGCAAAGTCAAATATTTAGTAGTATAATAAGCAGCATTTCTATAGTTATAGCTGGAATACTTATTGTATTATTAGCAATTGAATGTTATGAAAATGCAAGGAAACGCAAGAATTTATTCAGAACAATAGAAAATATTAAAGCAATATTTAATAGTTTGTCCCATAGAATAATATCAATAGTTCAAATGAAGATGCTTATGACATTCCCATGGTTAAATGATTTAGAAATAAATAATACAATTGACTTAGGTGGTACTATAAATTTTAATTCAGATCATAATTACATTACACAACTAGCACTTGGAGGATTTGTATGTGTTTTAAGAATTGTTGGTCATATATCCGATACAAAGAAAGGATATAGCATAATTACCGACATATTGTGGACAATTTTTGTAGCAATAACAATACTACACAAATATGTAGTTGTAGATAAACTTGTGATAAGTTTGATAAAGGTAATTTTTTTTATTCATTACATAATTTTTTTTGGTTTCTATTTTTAATTTTACATTTCGACGGTGAAGTGCCAATAAATCCTAACTGATAGTTTTCGAGAAATTCACTTGTTCCATTTTTTTAACTATAAAGGAGTTACAGTTCACATTAAATCTCCGAAGTATATTTTTGTTGCAAAGAACATAAATTTAAATATGGAAATACCTCGTAAACATTTTTTTCGGTTCCTGTAAGATGTTGACTTCGTCAGCTAAGAGTTATTGGTACTTTGCCTTCGATTTGGACTTAATACTAACCATGATTCTTTTTTTTCTTTTCAGTTTTTTAGTATTTTTGCTATAATGTTAATTTATAGAAGCAATAAAATATATACAATCAAGAATGTGACAAGAAGACGTACAACACCAAAGGATTTGACTAAAAAGAACTTAAAATCAGCATTTAATAGATTTATTGAAGAAGAAGAAA
Organism: Calycopis cecrops; assembly: GCA_001625245.1. Lineage (NCBI taxonomy): Eukaryota > Metazoa > Arthropoda > Insecta > Lepidoptera > Lycaenidae > Calycopis > Calycopis cecrops. The sequence continues at coordinate 44,544 of LUGF01024508.1, forward strand.
GTTTTTCTTTGGATACAGATGATGATGTTTCACTAAGTAGATTTGGATTGCATAATTTTACAGATTCCTCTCATGAAAATACTAGCCCTTTAAATAATAGTCTTATGTGTGGAAGGTCTTTCACTCCTAGAAATACTAGTCTGTGGTCTAAACCAAAACATAATTCTTCCTTTTCTGTGAATTGTATGTCTCATAGTCCAAATAACACTGTCTTTGTAAAACCCTCTTTTAAAAAGTATCAAAAATTAGGTGATGACTCTGATTCAGACTTGGATGAAAGTATAAGCTCTTTGAGCATAAGTAGTCCAAAGAAAAAATCATCTAAAGTGAATCCAGTATTTGAACTTCGAAAGTTTACTGCTTCACCGAATTTCATTGCTCCATCTCCTATGAATCGGGCTAGACCCCTTATATCCCCAAGTAAACTAGCTCATAGCACTTCTTGGGTAGCAGGAGGATATTGGGGTACTGAGGGTGATAGGCAAATTTTCAGTATCAATGGAAGCAGGTCTTCCAGCCAAAGTTCGGGGTTTGAGTCCCAAGCGTCAAGCAACCAACGAAATCTTTTCTCTCAACCACCTTCCAGAGAAGAATCTGTATGTCGGGAATCGGACAAAACTTCAATAATGCTAGATCGTTTCCAAAATTGTAATATGGCTAGCTATAACAATTATAATAATGCTGGCTTCACTCCAGTTAGCTCGCCTGTGTTTCCTCAAATGCAATACAATAGCCATGTCCAGATACCTCAACCGAGGTTCGTACAGCAGAAATATATTTCACAGAATGTCTTCTCTCAACAGCAACATGTACATAATATGTTCAAGGCCCCTGGGGGATCGCGACTGATTAAACTGCCTCAAGACGACACTTTTATGTCGCACTGATGCTCAAGAGCTAGTCCATATGACGTATTTTTTTAATGACTAACACATGCCGTTTTTATTGTTCAAATGATTTATTTTTTTTTGTGTTAAGTACCATGAACTGCCAATGTAATATATAGATATATTGTTGTATCACACTCTAGTTATTAAGCCGTTACTAGTTTATGTTTGACATAATACATAGATTTAAGTGTATTTGCTGATCTCGTGTGGTGGCCAGGTGATGGCTATGTGAAAGCATTAAGAATTATTGATTGTTATTATTTTTATACGGACGTCACTGTCCTTTATCTCGAACAAAATGTGATATGTAAAGACTAGTAATTTTTGCTATTGAAGAAAATGATTCTTGATGTTTATTTTCGTTTTTTCGGTTTCGTCATCTTATAGCGGAAAGTTTTTGTGAAGCTCCTGAAATAAAATCACAAAATTTTCAAGTTATATTTTCATTTATTCCTATTAGTATAATAATGTCCTCCTAGCCGATTTCGGCCGCGGTGGCCGTCTAATGTATTGTATGTGTAATGTATTAGCGCAGGACTTATTATTGTAGTGCACAATTAGTGTGCGCGCAAACACAAGTGCACTCTCTGTTCCCTCTCTCAATGCAACGGCAGTCCGACACGACACGTGAGAAATCAGTCGCAGAACCGGCTTAACTTCACCGAAGCACGGAGGTGTAACACCGCCAACTTTCTGACTCCGGACTATTAACAGAAATTGAAAAATCCCAATAACACCTTTTGGTCCAACCTGGGATTCGAACGCGGGAACTCACGTCTGTGGTTGAACATGCTTACCACTAGACCATGAGGCAGTCTGAGGCTATTAATATAAATAAACAAGGCTCTGACGATCCAGCGCAATACTTACGAGTTTCGTGCTTTCCTTTCACAGTATTGTACGTACTGATGAGGCTGCGGTGGTATAAATGTGTTTTCGTATAGAGTATACGTGTAATCGTATACATCGCCGCAATCCCATTCATGTTCCATATACTTCTTCAAGCCCCACTCAGTCACATTGCCCTAAAACGTTAATTGTAAGTGTAAATACTGTTGAGGTTTGTGATTAGTCAGTATTGGAGTCGCTGGTTTGGATTGAGTATAACAGTACCTATGACTAAATACCTATTAGAAAAGTATCTAATGAAAAAAGAAGTCTGTAGAATCAATTCTAACACTAATATTGTTTTAGTTCCAACACTCACACACACTATGTAATAATTTGTTATCATTGTTTAGGGACTATACAATGTTAAAAAAACTATTACATGTACATAGCTCCAAACTGTTGGTGACTTTACAGAATACTTACAAGATATTTTGATTTTCCATATAAATGTGGAAAAATATAATATGATAAGTTGTATTTTCTCAAAATTTTGTCGATTTTTCCTACTTTCATTTGTGATGATATGGGCTCACAGACTTGTGTATGTAATTTTAATACAACAATTTGAGGGTGGTTTAGTAAAAATGATAATATCGACTGTTTTATTGTTGTTACTAGTCTAGCGGGACCAAAATGTCTGGCTACATATTCGATGAAGATATAGACGAATTCTGGAGGACAGTGACGTAGAAAGTGTTATTTCGCATTTTTTTTCAGAAGGTAAATCCTCCAAATAAATTCCCACCAGCAATTCAATCAATTATTTGAAATTGTTACTTTCATTAATAAAAATCTGAATAAATAATAACTGGGGTTTTAGCTTTCTGTTTCAGTGCACCTCTTATAGATTTTCCTTTAGAAAATTTTGTATTGTTTCGACGGGTTTCACACAATAAATACCTTGGTCACAAGTACTAAAATAATAAACGGCCTAACTTGTAGGTACGGCCGCGAAAAAAGATTCAGAAGTTACTCAATAAGTGTGAACCCAATGTGGCGTGCACGGACTTGGAGCCATACCCTATACGTGATCCCACAATGGGCTCATAGGACTGTGAACGTGTTAAGTTGGTCACTTGCTAGTGTTAGCAAGTGCTCTAATCACATGAGATAAGTTTCTTAAAAGTATAAGTAGGTGTTTACAAAAAAGTAGCCATTTTTTTTATAATTTATGGGCAAACGAGCAGTAGGTCACGCAAGCATTTCCGACGCCCTCGGACAATTGCAACACCAGAGGCTTCGCAATTACTCTGCCGGCCTTACAAGTATAGGGGAGAAGTGGGATGAAAGAGCCGGGTTTTCAACACTTGGATTATTTCGGAAACTTCCGATCGAATTGGTTTAACGATTTTATTTTTATATGGCATCCTAATCTATAAAAAAAAAAGTTACCCGTCACCCACAAAGATTTGACAGCTCGCCAAAACCAACAGGCACCGGTACTTCGAGTCAAAGTTTTTGTCTTTTGGCACGAAAAAGTTAGTTTTTTGAATGATATATACTGATTTTTGGATTTTTTTTTGTAACACTATATAAATGTATGGATTGTAGTTTGAGTTTGTTCATTTATTTGGCCTTACAGTTGCGTAAATACTGAGCCACAAGTTTTAATTTTGTAGTTAATTTAAAAGTTAAATCTTTTTTTCACATCAGTATGAAAGAGTCGACTAAATGGGCCTTGAAAGACTTGGCTTCTGGGTGGGCTCATGAATTTTGTGGCATGAAAAGAATTGTTTTTCTACAAGACATGATTCTATTAATTTTGTTGAAATTACATAATATTATAAAGTTTCCAAAAATATGTATCTAAACTTCTTCTTAAATCTAAATCTTTCTTAAACATTTAACAATGTTTTTTTAAATAATTTTTTGATAATTTGTTTGATTTTTGAGATTATTATTGTTAAAAAATAATTTTTAATATATTCAGACTAAATTTTATATAACAAGTATCACTGATTATATTACGCTTAAACAATAGGAAAAAATATTGATAGACATTAAAAGTTTATTAGTTTTCAATAGGATTTTTTAATGAAGATTAATATTCCGCATAATAAGCATAATTACACAATTTAACGCAGACTGGCTCTTTCATATTTTTTAATGGCAAGGTGAAATGTTATGAAAGAGCCAAATGACACATTTTTTAAAAATGAATATTTCTATAAAATAATATTGTGAATTAACATTTTTTTGTATGAAAGGTATTTTCATACAAAAAAAGTTTAATAAATAAATTATTAATTGTTAAATAAATAAAAAACAACAATTAGTATCATTAAAGTTAAATATCTTTGCCCTGTTTTCTAAACTGGCTCTTTCAAACCACTTCTCCCCTAAGTAGGCGAGTTTGATGAAAATACCTAAGTCATATCAAACCGATGTTGCCCAAGGTCCTAGAAATGATAACTTGGGCAGAAGTAAAGAAGTTTCAAGTAGATGGCCATTTTAAAGTTTGATAACGTTGATATTTAGTTTATTTTTATTTTTTTATTTTTGAAAAAGTAATACAACAGGCTCAAAAGCCTAGGAAAATATACAAAGAATTGTTGTAGTTAGATAATTAGCATTCATTATTTTCCTTGTTATAATACATACAAAACATTTAGTTAAATCCGGCTGCGGGTAATACTGATGCGCACAGCGCTTGTAGTATCGCTGGTTTGGTCCACACAGGGACTTAGGCAGGTGGTTGTACACTAGATCCACCGTCGTCGAGAAATTGCCGCATCCTTCGTGGCTATCATGTGGTAGGACTGATTTCATATTGCCCTGTGTATCAAACAAAATATTACAACTAGCTAACCGAACACGGCTGGCATTGTCTGTACTACTTGGATGGTTCGTTAGTCTTTTTTTTATAGTATAAAAGGGTAAGCGAGCAGTCGGAGCCAATTTCATGACTACCGTCAGCATGGAAATACGCATAGATGTTATACAGTATATACACTCTTCTCTATCTTACTTCAACCTCTTCCACTCTATAGTGCACCGGATACTTACTCACCGCACGAAACACGCGTTTGTTTTGTCGGCTCAATTCGGTTCCAATGCAGCGTGGCACGTTAGATACTAAATTTACTAATCTGTGCTCTTACTATATGTAATGCGAAAGTGAATTCTTTTGTTACCTACCCACGTTCTCTTTGTTTGTTTCCTACTATAGGGGCCGTGCCCAAAACATACAGGCAGCACTTTCCCCACCCTAGTGATTGTTTTAGGAATTAAGTGCTAGCACTTGGCAAAAGACAATGACAATGACACGTTTGACATATGTCATATCAACAGTAGAAAGAGAAAAGAAGTTTAAATCCTAGTTTAGTTTACCTCTGTCTACGGTACAAACGAAAATTTGCTAACATAAGGTTCACATTACAGCCACTAGTGAGCTTGGCAGTCTAGAAGATTGTTCCCTATTAACCGTCTAAACACTGAACAAATTTTATTTTATAGATCGATGTAATCAAAGTTATTACCTATTACATACCTAGTAAGAGGTAGTGTCACGTTGCATGCATACATATTGTAACTAAGTACATGTAAAAAATTAAACAAATGTTCTAATAGGTACCTCGTAGCCGTTAAATTTGTTGATTCTAAAGTCTCCTTGTCGTGTTTCTGGTCGTAACTTTTCGTAATCAATATGTTCTTTCGGGGGTATGTACAGTGAGCCACCTTTGGGACATTCTATTCTATCTTCAACCCAATTACCTATGAACATGTTGAAGAATAAATAAATTATATGAAAATGAATATTAGGTAACTATTACCATTTATCAGAGTGCATACTATTACTATTTCCCTTCATAGTTCTAGTTATTTGCTCTTTTTAGACCTCTGTTGAAAATAGGCTTCTAAGACCGCGGATTATTAGGTGGCTAAGTAGGCTTTTTTTTATAGCATAGGCGGCAAACGAGCAATTAGGTCACCTGATGTAAAGTAAACACCAACGCCCACAGACATCCGTAACACCAGAGGTCTAACAGATGCGTTGCCGACCTTTGAGGAAAGAATAAGCTCTTGAAGATCCCTAGGTCGTATCGGTCCGGAAATACCGAGGGGGCAGGTGATTCCATATTGAAATGGTGCGTGGGATGAAATTGCGCTTATAGCGCACAGTAGAAGACTTCGGAGGATCTAGGTGGTGACGGTGGAAATTGGAGTTTCGGCGCGAAGTCCTTTAATGGAGTTCAGCTGCAGGTATTAATCCGAACAATTCCTCGCAACACTCCCCGTGATAAATACGATAGAAGATGCACAGCGAGCTGACATCTCTACGCAAGGCAAGAGTATCAAGCTGGCGGGTGAGATACTGGTTATCGACGATTCGAGTCGCTCTTCGTTGTATACGGTCAAATGGAACGAGCTGATATTGCGGGGCTCCGGCCCAAAAGTGATAGCAGTACTCTATGTGCGGTTGGACTTGCGCTTTGTAAAGTTGCAGTCGATGGGCTGGTGTGAAGTACTGCTTCGCCCTGCCGAGCATACCTAGCTATTGCGACGCTAATTTAGCATTCGCTTCCAAGTGACCGCGCTGTGGTTCAACCTACAGTCATCCAACTGAGTGGTCTCCTTTTTGGGCACTTGGTGTATTGCACTGTTATGCATTATTCCTTGCATGTAGAAATTTTATGTTATCTTTTATTTATTTTACTATTCTTATACAGTATGGTATGTACCTTAGAATTAAGTCGTAGGCTAAGTTATCATAATTGTATTTTTATTTCTTTTTTCTCTTTCTTTTAAGTGGCTTAGGTATAACAGTGTCATATATGTATGTGTCTAAATAAAGATTTTTCTATTTCTATTTCTAAATTGAACGTTACTCGATATGTCGACGCCCAGTATTCCAATGTTAGCTGTGGCTATGAGGGGAATGTTCTGGAATCGAGGAGACACGACAAAGGGTGTTCTTTTAGCGGAAAACGCGCAAACTTGTGTCTTTTTAGGGTTGAATTGGACTAAATTTAGTCGGCCCTAATCCGAGACTTCGTATAAGCTCGACTCGATTTCAGACACAAGTTTGTTCCGGTACTCGTTGACTTGTTCCCGTGAAATATTGACGCGGCCAGTGTATAGAGCGTCACCAGTGCTATCATCTGCATAGCAATGAATGTTTAGGAGCTTGGTCTTCTATATTACTCTTAGAGTAGGCTTGGTCAGCCTATCGTCACGAGGTAAAATAATACTCCTTAGAAGGTTGCTTATTAGAATGATTTATTTACAAAATACTCCTGCTTATATACAAAAATTACAAATAGAATAAAAAGAGATACAACATACAGAATTAGTGCGTGAAAATAAGATGCCAATAAGTCGTAATTATTATTACTAGAAATTCCTCGAAGTCAAAAAAAAAGTCAAAAAAGTCAAAAAGTTTTTATTCAAAATAGAATTACAGGAATTACTTTTTGAACGTCAACAATAAAATCTACCACCGGTTCAACCCTAGCCCTGTCCTGAGAAGAACCGGCGAAACAAACTCAGCGGGCCTCATGTTGTGATATGTAAAAATTTTAAAAACTTTTTTTTTAATTTTAAATTTTAAAGACTTTGGAATGCGAGCTTGAACGCATTCCAGAAAGTTCGTACCGTTTCGGGACCTCTCGGGCAACGCGTTCGTGAACTGCGGGGGCGCGGCTCGCTCGTCAGTCGGCCGATATGCGAGGTGGCGCGCGGACGTCTTGTACTCGCGTGTGCGCGCTGCTGTTCCGTGTTCCGTGGAGACTACGACTGTTGTTGCTTCATGAAGGCGTAGTGTGGTAAGTGTTCGTGAATGAAGACAGAAGATGTTCCACGCGTGCAAAGGTTCTTCTTAGGACCGAAGCAGCTCTTTTCAGAGCTAAATTAAAAAGGTCCTTGTTGGGACTGCTTCCTGTTTCACGACGAACGAAAAAGTCTTTTTCAAGACGTACTTTTATCTGTGTTTCATTCAACACGAACTGAACTAAAAGGTCTTTTTCAAGACTACTTTTATCCGTGTTTCATTCGAACGAACGAACGTTATATCTTGGTAATGTCTTGGTATCTTGGTAATGTTTCTGGTATGTGGTATCTTGGTAATGTTTCTGGTAAACGATAATGTACACTTGCTAGTAAGTATGTCTTCAGGTAATATATAAGCAGTGTTTCTGGTAATGTACACTTGCTATTATGTATATCTTCAGGTAGTATATAAGCAGGAATTTGGCGCGTAAGTATTTATCGTAGGCTATAAATTATTTTCTGTTATGTAGCTTGGTAGGTAGCTACAAATGCTATCGGTTTGAAGCATGTCATTAATATGCAAGAGATACAGAGTGGGTGACAGAACACAGCCTTGTGGAACGCCAGCATTGACACACATGAGGTCCGAGCATGCACCGTCGACTACGACCTTAATGCTCCGGTCTGTCAAAAAGCTGGCGATCCAGTCGCAAAGTTTCACAGGTATCCCAAAAGCCGGAAGCTTGGAAAGAAGAGCTTTGTGCCAAACCCGATCAAAGGCTTTCGCTATGTCCAGACTAACTGCCAATGCCTCCCCCTTCAATTCAACAGCTTCCGCCCATCGATGCGTAAGGTAAATTAAGAGGTCACCAACAGAGCGACCTTGACGGAAACCGTACTGACGACCGCTGAGCAGCTGGTGTTCCTCTACATACCGCAGGAGCTGGCAGGTAACCTACCTACCTTTTTTTTTTGTTGACGCAGGGGAATACATTTACAAATTATAATTTTTTTAACAAAAAATTATAAATAGGAGCCTGGGTGGCCCCTACAGACTAAACACTACAGGTGCCTTCCGCCGCTATACATGGAGGGTACCGGATCTGCAGGGGACAGGATCCCTCCAGCGACAGGCTGGTCTCGGCGAAAAAGCCTTCTCTTTGAGGACTGTGCTGGCTGATTTTTTAGTAGGACTTAATATAAAAAAAAAGTCGGAATTGTTAATATGCTGTATTTATAAATTTATCTTGGTTCATGGTGTGAGCCCCTCACAAATTTATAAATTAGCCTTTGGCTTGTTTGTTGGCGAGGTATTGCTCTAATCTCAGGACTGACACGAGACATATTTTATTATTTATTCTTACCCAATAGGACTCCAGCAGAATAGTGAGGCCCAGGTTTCAAAGCCATAGTATTGTCCCAAAAAATATAAAAAAATTTAACAAAGTATAGTGCGTCTACAGTTTTTTTTACGTCTGACAGTTCTGTTTTCGGTAGTTTGATAATAACTGTCATTCGCTATTTATAGGTAATAATATAAAATGCGATAAAATCGTAGACAGAGAATACAATTCTCTGTCTACGGATAAAATGCAATCAGACAACGACAGATATCATGATTAAGATTACCATTATTCAATGTTTTCCCCAAAATAAATCGAATATAAAATAATTGACATCTTTTCTTCTATCGTTTCTAAGAGTTAATTTACTTCAGAATGTTCAACAAAGGTTGAAACATCACTTCGGACTTTCTTATTAATGGTGTTGAATTGTTTTATTAGTTTAAGATGTTTTTTTATTATAAAATATTATTTTTTTTTCATTAGTAGTAATTATATCTACTATGTGCTCGGTCAATAACAGAAAAAATCCTAGTCCATATATTACCCCATCGTTCTAATTTCTAATAGGCAAATCGAGAAAAGTTATTAAGTTATCATGGCAGCACATAATCTTTTTTAGCCAACCTAACGTCAGATGTAAAATAACTGTAAACCGTAGACCAATACAAACGTAGGCAGTTCTACGAATACAAAGTACTCTGTGCCGTAGACAGAGAAAAGAAGTTTTCCTCTGTCTACGGTCGCTACATAATAAAAGCTTTCTTCCCGTATAGATCCTACTGTTTTTAAGAGTCAACTCACACCAAAAGAGCGGCGAAGGGCAGCGTAGCGGAGCGCAGTTTATGTGTCATATGAAATTAAATTTTATTTAATTACTATACAACTTATTATCGAATTCTCGCGACTTCTGAGTTCTGGAGCATTCCAGCGACTTCCCGAGCTGTCGCGGGGATCCGCGCGCCTTCCCTAACGGGCGGGTCGTTTCGCTTCGCTGCGCTTCGCCGCTCTTTCGGTGTGAGTTGACCCTAAATGTCACCTGTTTTAGGCACGTATTATTTATTCAACACGGAGTACTAAAAATATCGCACACCTTATCGGAAAAGCAGACATGAGAATGAGTCCGACAGTAAAGTTCTTAGTAGTTGTTACTGCTAGGACTTTACGGGGTTACTGTAGTCTCCACTCTTACAGAAGTGTACGTCTTCGTTGAAGACGTAGGTCACGTGGAGAAACAGCACCAGCGAATACGCCGTCGACGAGAGGACCGGAGGTAGGACCAGGACCTGGACCAAATGCGTCGTACCGCGTACGCCGTGCGTAGTATCAACACACTTTCAACGGGCGTAGATATTTTTGAGCCTATTTGAATCCGCCGACACTGATGTGTGTAGCGCTGTTGAGAACGCGGCCCAGGTCATCCTAGAGGTGTGTTCTAGACGGGCAGTGCAACGCCTTGATAGCAGGGTTAGAGGAGCCGCACATGTCGCACTCAATCCTGATCTTCTCTATACTCGAGGATGACAGCACCTGGGAGGCCATGGCCGATTCGAGATGTTATGTTCCAGGAGGCAGTGGAGCTAGTCAGAGGGGAGGAGGTGGATATTGGCCTGCCTCGTAGACGACGCTTGGAGTACGGCGAAGACGCTACGCGCAATTTTTGCCGCTACTACGACTAGGAGTATGGGTCAAGTTGCGAACATGACGCCAATGCCCGGTCCTTACGTAACGCTGAACTAGATCGTCGGAACACCCAACCTTTTGCTGTTGCTGAGTGAGCCTGATCCTTTATGAGGGACTTGCCAGTCGCCAAGGAGCCCTATTGCAAATAGATATGGGCTACCTCAATACGACCAATGATGCTCGCAGGCAGCGCCGGGTCTAGGGGTGGGGGGGAGGCTAGGGTGGGGGCTACAGCCCCGGGCCCCGCGACTCATGGGGGCCTCATGTGTCACGAAAACTTATTGTCAGATATTAAAAGTTTTAAAAAATATACCCAAGTATATTAAATCAGATTTGAAATTCAACAAGAACAAATTATTGCAATAACTATTTATTATTATTCAATATTAATTGTACGAGAACTTGAAAGGTCTTACATCGCAACCAATAAATGCATAAAAAATAATATATCACAACATTAGATATTGCTGTTCAAAATTTTTAAATTAAATTCATTTTATAGGTACTTTTTGAAGTCTATTTTTTAAATTAATCACTTGTTTAATGGTTATTAAATGGTTTGTTAAAAGTGCATTCGGCAGCGGGATGGAAGGAATGCCATTTGAAGACTTCAGGCTAAGGAATTTTGATCTGATGAAAGATACAAATAACAGGCGATTCTAGAATGTAACGACACTCTAAGTACCACAGCAATAATTATTGTAGTTACGACAAGAAGCTTTTTTACCTTGCAGGGGCGTAGCTACCGCCGTATACGCCGTATCAATTATACGGGGCCCCAGGGTTACGGGGGCCCCCAAAGTGTGTAAGGAAAAAAAATAAAAACTTCCTAATTTGTTTTATTTACCAATGACAACATTCTATAAAGCAATTACTTTTTCTCGAAAAAAAAGGCAAGAAGAATGAATATTTAAAATTTGATTTTTATTTGTAAAATGGTTAAATTGTTATCTATACATCTAATATATAAAATTCTCGTGTCACAGTTTTCGTTGCCATACTCCTCCGAAACGGCTTGACCGATTCTCATGAAATTTTGTGAGCATATTGAGTAGGTCTGAGAATCGGCCAACATCTATTTTTCATCCCGATATTCCCACGGGATCGAAAGTTATGCGGGTGAAACCGCGGGGCGCAGCTAGTAATATAATAAAAAAGTAAAATTTTAGTGTCTGTACATTGAATAGGTATATTTACGAAAAACTAATTGGGGGCGATTTTAAAATAGTAACATAAAACTTTTCTATGATTTTTAATTTTTTTGTTTGTCTGTTTGTCCGTTTGTTCAGGCTAATCTCCGAAACTACTGGACGGATTTTCATGAAACTTTACATTAATATAGCTTTCATATCAGAATAACATAATAAGCTAAAATTTTGAATAATTTTTAAGTCCGAAATCCACGCGGGCGAAGACGCGGGCGGAAGCTAGTATACATATACAGTAAATATTTCTTTTCAGAATATTTTTTTTCTTTTATGAAAAATCTTTACCCCATATAAGGGCCCCCAACAATTTTTTTATACGGGGCCCCGCCAAGGCACGCTACGCCACTGTTACCTTGCCAATTTTGCCCAAATGGATCTTCCATTTAAGTAAAATTGGCAAAAGAAAAATGCTTCCTAGCTCCCTTAAACCGAGCAAAAACCAATTCTACCAACGTCTGTATTCCCTCACACCTACAACCTGGAAATCTTTAAATCGAGGGTGAATATGTACCTTCTAGGCATGCGTGCTCCATCGTCGGCCAAGTCTACACTTTCCACCAGGTGAGACAGTGGTCAAATGCAAGCCTATCCAGTATAAATATAAACTAGAATATGCAAAGGACCCAGAAGCATCATATCCTTCGTTAATCTCTGGCACCGTTAGGTACCTCTATCTCACAAGCTGCTGCTTTACGTCGACGCTTAACCTTATATAGTACCTACGACAGACGTTCTCTAAGTTAATCTGGTAGGTTGTTCTTTTCGGACCTCGTTTTTTTTGTTGACGCGGGAGAATACATTTAGGTATGATACCTAGGAGCCCGGGTGACCCCTAGTCCAAAGTCAGACTCGACATTTGGGAGTGCAATTTCGACTAAGCCCCTGCGGGTGCAGGCGGCTATAATTGGAGTGACCCGAATCTACAAGCAATAGGATCACTCCAGCGACTGGCTGGCCTCGGTGGAAAGGCCAGATTTATCCTCCTTGGAGACTGTCCGGCTGCCATTGAATAGTCTCTACTACGAAGTCGGAACCATGCAATAGGGTCAGGTTGCCAACCTGACCCCTGGCCCCTGTAACCAATGTCCAAATCGGACCCGCTACTCATTCCAATCCACGCCGCCCTCTGCTGATTCAGAGGGACGGGGGAGTACCCCGAGTCAAGCTGCTCTTAGTCTGGCGTCTCCCACCAAGCCTGTCCGGTATAACTAGCCGTACCTTGCATACCCTTAGGCATCATAGAGACAAGCCACGCAAACCAACCAACCGTGACAAGGTGATAGCATCTTTTGGGGAGTTCCTTTCGGACGTGAATTAATGCTGCGGAAACGAAGAGAAGTTCAATACCGCTTCATCTGATTACTATGATTTTTCGTCGGGCAGCTTGGAGTCGAAAGGGGTACCGATCTATATCTCGGTTGACAGACATGCACCCTGATATGAGATAGATTATAATAACTAATTGAACTATTATTATAATGGTCAAACAGACCGACCAGACAGCTCAATCTCTTCGCGATTCTGAAATCGAGGGTAGCTCGGGCGTGGTAACTAAAATGTTCTTAGCGTTGACGTGAGCTTTTTCTGCTGGAGAAAATAATTATCGGGATCGTTATTAGAAGTTTTGCATCATCGCCGTTCTCACAAATTTCCAAAATTTGGACTACTTCTTAGCAAGGAAAAGTTCCAAACTGCTCAAAATACAGTAGTATCCAAAGCCGTTGACGAGTTTGTCACTTTCTGAATTTCAAAAAGGGCATCACAAAATGACTACTGCGCAGGCAGAGAAGCATTGCCGACATACCTAGGTGCATATTTTTTACATTACTTTGATAAACAAAGACAACTTGTTGAATAAGTAAGTATCTATCTACATGCGGCTGTTTGTTTAAAGCTACTGAAATCTATAATTATTTCTCGAGATCACTTAATTTCAATTACATAATTGCAAATTACCGGAATGTAATACTGAAACACTTCAGGAATACGTGATAACTTATAAAAATACATACAGTATAGTTGTGGGCATTAAGAATACACAATTTTTTTTGGTACCTACTCAAAGTACAAGTAATTATACATTCTTTTTATGATATTATATTATGACGATAATTTTTGTGCCCATTAGGGGCCCCTTTTTTACTCCCAGCCCCGAGCCCAGCCAGAGCTTAATCCGGCGCTGCTCGCAGGATTAGTTAACAAGTCCCGTACCCATTAGGAGTGTTTTGAAAAGAAAAGAAGAGAGGAGAAATGCAGCAGTGTGAAAATGGACTAACACATCCACAATCCACACCGATGTGAACATTCGTAATAGCTTAAGAAACTAAGTTAGATGGAGGTTACATTTTCATACAACTTCACTAACAAAAAGTATATTGTTAGTCTCGATTTTGGAATATATAAATAGTATGAAAGATCATTTAAATCCAAGATAGTTTGGACAATTTTGTATGTATACTACTCGTGTTTCATAAGTCAGAACCTGGCAGGAATGAGACTCTGCTCACTCACCTTCTAACCACCGCCGCTCTAATAAGGTGGCATTGGGGAAGTGCGGGAGTGCCAAGTTATATCAACCAGGTCCCAACTTATTGCGCACATGTAGTAACATAGAAATAAAAAGTATTTAATGTATTGTATATTGATTATTCCTATTTATTATTCAGTTTCCATTGGTAAGCTAACTTCAGGCCTGGGAAATGACTGGAGTAGTGCTGTTAATTGACTCTCCATTGGTCCAGAAATTTGTACTAAATGTCTCATATTCTTCTCAATTTGCAAAATATCCTGATTTATTAACTCCATGTTCTGAAATAGAAAATATTTATTATTAAATATTATATTCTATTTTAAAGTTTGTCCTGTATAAACCACTAAAGGGCACTGTTTTTCTGACCTTCAGTCACCAGGCTGTATCTCAAGAAACATATAGCTGATTATATTTTTATACCACCTGTGCCCCATGATCTTATACGCGGAATGTTCATGGTAACCATTAATGGAAAAAAATATTTAGATATTACTCCATATTAAAATCTACATGACATCACTTTTATTAGGTAGTTAAAATTTTCAAACATGATATTGTGTTTCTGTTGTTACTATAACAATAAATACAAAATATATGTTCCTAAAAAAACACCTTACAAAGTATTTTGTAGTTTGTTTCACATAAAATGGTTTGTCAACTTTTACAAGTTGTAAGAGGTACCAACTGTTGATATGGAGTGCTTGGTGTGTGCTTGATTGGTCATTTTTTAAACATCCTCTCTTAGATAACCTTATAAAGCCATTCCAGCTCCTACCATCTCTTGAGCACACAACCTGTCCTCTGACCACTATACTAGGGATTGAAAGAGGTCATGTCCATCGGTGGACAAATAAGGAATAAGCTCATTTGTAAAGTAAAGTAAATAGAGGTTAACTCACCTTGATAAGAGATATGTACAGTTGTTTATAACTTTTATCGCTATAACGTATAAATCCGCTTACATTTGACTCCGAATCTGATTGCATTGAATTCATCTTCAATATTGATTTGTTTAAACCTTTTTATAATCTCTTTAATTAATAATAATATGTTTAATTAAATAATGAATAATATCATTAATTAAATGCCGACACACATTACATTTTTTTTTGTCAGTGGATATTGTATAAACTAGTACTATTTTAATTAATTTGTACAATTAAAGTTTTCTAATGTCTATACTATTATTATTTTTATTTGATAAGGCTATTTAATAATTTGAAATGTGAAATATTTTCAAAAACAATAGTAAACACTAAACCGTCAGGCGTCAAAGAACATTGACGTTTAGCATTCACAGATTTTTTTCTACAATTTCTACCAGCGCAAGAATTTTAACCATAAATCTTTTTAACATAATGTAAAAAATATTTCTAAATAAGTATATCTAAGTCTTAAGCTATTTATTTCATATAAATATTAAAAACAATTTATAGTTAAAAAACTAAAAATATTGTTAATTAATATTAACATCTATAAAAATCAGGCCCCCACGCTTTTTATATATTTTTTTCATTTGATAATTAACCAGTTCTATTTTTTTAAACTAGTTATTTTTTTGTCTCATAAATATTATATTGCTTGGCCTCTATATTACATAGGCCAAGCTAATAGAAGTGTGTATATTCGGATAATTAACTTTAATGCATTATTATAGAATCAGAAACGTACGCACCATGTATATCGGGGCAGCTGGTAATTAAAAGTTTGTAAAAAAAAAATAGACAATTTATAACAGCCGGAGACAGAAAAATATAATGTTCTTCCTCCTTGGGTTTCCTCTGTCTCGATAATAGCTTACAGTCGTAGACAGAGAAAAGAATTCCTCTGTCTACGCTTGCAGCACTGTACTTGTCTGAGCACCGTTAGCGTGATTCGGAACACGGGGCTAATGTCAATTGTCATCTCTCTCAAAAAATGCGTAATGAGCGTATCAACTTCCGAATGGACCAATCAAAATTTTTCTGATATATTTTGAAGGTACCTGATTGGTTTATATTGTACACAATGCAGAAAAATTGTCATGTTTGTTTAATGTCATCATGTTAAAATAGTACTCGAATGAAATTAATAATATAAAAAGTCGGAAATAGAAATGATAAAAAGCCATAAATTTGAGTAGCGACTGTGTTAAAGTGCTAGGCTTAAAAATTTAAACATGTGTGTGGTTTTAGTACATCTTTTTTATAAACTTCATTCATAAAATACTCGATTAACTCAGCTGTTTATTCCAATGAATGTGTTTTTATTAGGTGTTTGTCGAAATTATTGATTAGGACTTTCAAGTAAGTAATTGTTTAAAAGCGTATATTAATAAGGTATTAACCTTCAGTACTCACTAGTGAATAATGCTGTCTATTCTATAGTTGGAACTATAGAATAGACGGCATATTCTTAAGCCAAACCTAATAATGCCAAAAATATAGTCTTATTTGTTATAAAGATATATTTACTATACTAGATATTTCTAAGTTAAACTATAGCAATACAATTATGTATTTTTATAATTTCTGCTTGTATCGCATTGTATATTATCCTTAAATCAAGACAAATGCTTTATTAACTACTTAATACAAGTACATTCCCAATTACCATTAATGCTTCAATTGTAGCAGAATTTTAGCACTTCATTAAATTATATCAATGTTATAAAATCATAATAAAGTATTATTTAAATTTAAAATTATAAGGTTAAACTAAAAAGTTAATTTTATTTACATAACAAAATTATTTCCCATATTTTGCCTTGAATGTTGAATAGAAACATATTACATAAAACAACAAGGGTCTTTCAGATCTTCTGATATGTTTTAGAGAAATATATTTTAATTGTTGTTAAATGTATTGATTTGTATATGAAATCATTTGCAGACAATTTAGTATTTAAAAATAGCCTGTATTGATCTAATACATTTATTTATTAAAACAACTCTCTTATTGGGCTTAGCCTTAAACACCCCGGTACCGACCACATGTTCGCTGCGTGTTTTTGAAGCGTCAATGAACGTCCGCGGTAACCGAAAGGTTAAATTTCATTATTAAAGTAGAGATTTCTTTGGATTTTATTTCACATGTAGGTACAAAATAATGTGAAGGTAAAAAAAATAGTCTGACATTACAATCTTGCTGGAATTTGAGAAAGCGAATGTATTATAAATGATTTTACATGCAATGCTGTTGTTCAAGATTTGGGACAGGCATGAATTTTACATAGCCCTTTCTGGCCTCTATTTGGTCCACTATTTATGTATTATTTTTTGTGAATCAAAGAGATGCAGAAATAGGTAACACTATCAACTTGTAAAGGGATCGTAACCGTATTACCTCAGGCCGGTCAGTCTTTGTAAAAAACTTTATACTGCAACGCACGCTAATGGGAAACATAATGTAATCAAATCGTCTTCTCTTTTCTAGACAAGATGTTTACAATCCCTTTCCTAGTTGATAAGTGTGCTGCGACCATAAATTAACAATGTATGATTGACTACAAAGTTTTACATACACAGTGAATGAATGAAATAAATTTCCTAGTTATATAGTAAAAACAAACGCACAAGTTGATTGTCTAAAGCAGCAGTCGGCAAACTTTTGGCAGGTAGGCAAGCAAGGCGGCAAAATAAACTACTTCTTACTTCACCATCGAAGCCCAATGTTTGGCCTCTCCTCCCCAATAACTTATCTATAAGACATCCACTGTCCGCAAGTAGGACGGAAATAATGAAACAGTTATATTATAATATAATTACTACAATAAAAGTGATATCATAAAATATTTGAATTCACTATAAATAAAGAAAGATGTAATCATAAGGGCATGAGAAATTAACAAACAATTTGCAAGAGCTGGCTCAAAATACTTTAAGTTGTGAATTTCTCAACATTTTTTATATTCAAATTATTGTCCTTCTTATACATGCTACTTGTTGGCACACTTTTTTTTACTATACTATACACAAGTTGTAAGTTTGCCTAGGTAATAATAAATAATATATATCTTTAAGTAAAGTTATATAATTTAAATGATAAAGTTGATATTATGATGATGGCATCTTTCATTATACAATAAATATGGGGGTCTTAGTTGGTCACATAATTGAGATTCTAGAAGAAAACATTTGATTTGTTTTCACAAAAATATTTTCCACCACTGTTTTACCAATAAAAGATAAAAATGATAATGTGAATTCTAAAATTAATTTCAATTTCATAGATTTGAGTTTGATAATAGCTTCAGCGATGCAGCAAACAAAATGTTAGCTTGATTGGAATGTTTTTTTTCTTTTCTAGTACTAGGGGACAAACGAGCAGTCGAAGGTTTTTAATGACTACCAGCCCCCATTTACGTCGGCTTAATTTTACCCTCCTTCGCTCCAACACACCACCAGTAACTCACAAACAACTCGAAATGCTTAGTAGTACGGTACAATTGCAGCCCTTCATATTTTCCAACACAAAGTGCACTTGTGTTTGTGTGAGCGCATAGACGTCAGTCAGTAGGTCGGGTGGCGCCGGCCGGGCTGGCGTCGCGACGTCGCGACGCGCCCCCTCACCCCCCACCCCTCGGCTCACTTCTTTAATCTCCTCTCTTGCACTTCATATACCACGGCATTAGTGCCGCTTTGTATCGCTACTGATGTGCTATAAAACTACCGAGTTAGGATAGAAGTTGTGCGGATAATTTGGGTTATTCCGATATTTAGAGTGCTTTTGTGCCATTAAGGACGTCTCCAAGACAGCTCCGGTCTCCAGTTATAGGTATAAAGTAGCATGTTTACATGGGGATCATTCGTGTATTATCCCATGAAGTCATAACATATTAACATTTCGTCTTTGCGTAAACTGTTATTATTTTTGCCACATTATTTCCCTTTAGTTGATGTGAAAATGCCAGCATAAACGTCCTTAAGTCATGTCAGAGAATCATGACGTCGAGTGTGTTGATAACGAAGATCAGTGTGATACGGCCCGGGCACCAGACGATAGACTCAGTGCGAAGTCTGAAGTTGAAGTGAGAGACTTAGACAGTGAAGTTGAGAAGGTGCAGTGTGGCGATGAGAGTACGATCTCGTGGACCGAGGAAGATGGACAGTTTCGTGTTTCGTGGTCGCTGCCCGCAGGAAAAGCTACCTCGAAAGATTACGTGGCTCTCTGTTACAAAGGTAAGTTGAAAAGTATATTTTTTAATTTGATTTAAGTAGCTTATTAACATATCTTTAAGCTATTTTTTGAATTGGATAGGTAGACCACCATTATAGGCAAGTTAAGTAAGTTTAAGTAGCATTCTTCGCATTATATAATTTCTTTGTAAGTTCTAATTAGACATGTTGGCATATTTGTGTATCTCAATACAATAAAAATATAAAACAATAAAAAAAAATCTCCTAAAATATCAATGGGTAGACCGTGTAAATACTAAGTCCATACTTTAATGGGCTTACGTACATACATTATATGATACAACGTGAATTTTACGTCGTTTTATATTTTCCATATTGTGCTTATGTAGAATTCCATGCTGTGTAGAATTTTGAACTGCCTCGCAGGGAAAAACGCCGATTGTATGGCGTATGTCACAGAACGTCGAAACTCCATGACAAACTTGATAACTGATATGTTAATTAAAATTGGTGATTAGTATTTTACATTAATAACCGTAATATAGTATAACAGTGTATGTATTAATGTCCTTTATAAAAGATTTCCATTAAATTCTAATATTTTTTGCTTACGCCGCGCCGCTATCACGATAGAAAATCCAAATGTGTTATCTAACTTACTCGGCTACCTAAATCGTACCCTAAAATACTCGTCGTCGTGTACCTACGGCACATACTGGCGTAACTCAGAAGGACCGAAGTCGAAGCTCCGTCATTCCTAGCTTTAATACAATGCTCAGTCAATGTAAAAATTAGGACAAGTCTAACATTAAAACTTTTTGAAGTAAAACTTCTATACGTGAGCTTGACATGGGGCTGTTGAGCTGACGAGAGCTTACAAAAATCACACATCGGGCGAGGGCAATGAAAGTTGTCATTCAAATTCAAAATTAAAATTCGACTTAAGTGAAACATTTTTGTATTTAAAAAATAAATATCATATGACATGTTATGTCATTGTAACTACGGTATTAATGAAAATCAATAATAAGTTTTACTTCAGTTGTGTGTGTCTACATAACAACCATGCCGATATATGATTGCTCGTTTATCCCTTAATACTATCTGTTTTGTCTACGATTGCCATTTTTTTTATAGCATAAGGGGGCAAACGAGAAATCGGACCCTTTTGATGACTACCGACGCCCATGGACATGCCCATGATTGTTACGCAGATGCGTTGCCTTCCTATCATCCCCCCTTCAATGGGCCACCGGCTACTCACAAACCGCACGAAACGCGACAGCGACGCTGTCACTTTACGCCGGTCTCGTGTAAGCGAGAGGTCGCGCCGGCCCAATTTGGCTACATGCATGCAGGCAGCGTCGCTCTACCTCTTACAAAATTTTTATACATAACATGTGACTACGAAAGCTTGAAATAGTCACTTTTGCCCCTACTGTACATATTATATACTCCCATGTACAGTTAGTCTATATAGCTTTAAAGATTAACTAGCTTCCGCCCGCGGCTTCGCCCGCGTGGATTTCGGACTTCAAAAATGATTCAAAATTTTAACTTATTATGTTATTCTGAATGAAAGCTATATTACTGTAAAGTTTCATGAAAATCCGTTCTGTAGTTTTTGTGTGAAAGAGTAACAAACATCCTTACAAACTTTCGCATTTATAATACTAGCTGTGCCCCGCGGTATTACCCGCGTTTAATGTCTAAGAAATCCATCTTAGCGGATGCCTACACATCACATCTACCTGCATGCCAAATTTTAGCCCGATCCGTCCAATGATTTGGGCTGTGCGTTGATAGATCACTATGTCAGTCACCTTTGAGTTTTATACAATACTAGCTTCCGCCCGCGGCTTCGCCCGCGTGGATTTATTACTATTTAAGATATATTATCTTATATTACTATATAAGATAAGGACTATATAAGATAAGGACTATTTAAGATAAATAATCCTACAGTAATTATCTTTGTGTAACTCCAACGATTAGGGCAGCGCGCGCCAATATTGCTCTCAAGGGGCTGATTTTTTCCGACTTACTTGACAGTTATCGTTGTATTATAACCAAATTATAAAAAATCCCTATAAATTTTAACTTATTATGTTATTCTGATATGCTATATTACTGTAAAGTTTCATGAAAATCCGTTCAGTAGTTTTTGTGTGAAAGAGTAACAAACATACTCACAAACTTTCGCATTTACAATATTAGCAGGATTAGTAGGAAGTAGGATTATTATCAATCAGGAAAATTTCTACACAAGTACCAAGGCTTGAAATATTTCTTGGTCCATGATGTAATAAAAAGTGTGTGTTTTTGCGCGTCCACAACATTTCCTCGGCTGAGGCGAGACGACTAACTGTCCCTGACCGGGACCGTTCACTGCATTGGCAAACGGAAGCTGTGCCACCCTTAGTTACAATGTCCTTACAATGTTGTCTACATCTATCTATATAATAATACAGCAAAATTAGTGTGTCTGTACATTAAATATATTTGTGAAAAACTAATTGGGGCGATGTTTCAATAGCATTAGAACACTTTTCAATGTTTGTAAATTTTTTTGTCTGTCTGTTTGTCCGGGCTAATCTCCGAAACTAATGGACGAATTCGAATGAAACTTTTTGTGGTGTATTGATACTAAGCCTAAGCTTTCAGCTTTCTACTGCGCTAAAATCGCTCATTACTACGGGAAATCGGAATTCATATCGCAAACAATAACAAATCACTTTGATTTTCATATTACTACGCCACGTAAACGAAGTCGATGGACACCGTAAAACTGAACCGTTGTTAATCAAATTTTGCCCTTACACTATTTATTTCAATAATGTCTGCAATATTAATTTTTATATAAAGCAAGGCTTGGCCCAATCAGCTAGTGCTCCATATGCGTACGTTTTTGAAGTATAATTATTAATCGAAGGTATACCTCAGGTTATCTCTCCATCGACTCCAGACTCAGAAGTAGCCTAGTTCCATGTGAAATTTCACGACGGAGGATTTCATGGACATATCAGCGTGCACATACAAGTGTGTACTCAGACATAAGCGTCTGTTCTCTCATTTCCCTATTCCGTAGGGACAACGTAGTAAAATTATGCGAAGGACCATTCGATGACTTAAGAGTGCTCTTTAAAAAAGCGTGTATAACCATCCCGCCATATTTCTTACTGGAGTGTTTTGTTTGACACGACTGATATTAAATTGAGAAACATTTTATTATGTTTGATCCAACCCGAGACATGAACTCAGAACCTCACACTCTGAGGTTGAATATTTTTAACACTACACCATGAGGCAGTCTGGAGAGATACCAATCACACCAATCTCTACCAAACTAACAATATTACTACAATCATTGACTGTGTTTGAATTGACCTTTGCCACATTAACATTCTCACCAAAATCTGTGAGCAATGCAGATGTTTGTGTGCGTCGTTAATCTCTGAAACACCTAAACGCTCTTCCTTATTTGCACTGCACACTTTGGACTTCAAAATTTTTCTTTCAGGACCCCGGAGTTTGTTATGCATAAAATTCTGCTTACCTTTTATGACTAACCCAGGAACCGAAGTTCACCAAAAAGGTGGTTATAAATATAAATATTTATAGTTTAATAAACCATCTCGTATTTTGCGTTAGTCACAATTGATATAATTGCGTGGGGCCCACTTCATTAGGTCCAAAAATGTATGCAAATCAATCGTAATATCCGACAGGGCCTCCATAAAATTTTGGACACCATTAAAGTGTCGGTCGAAAAGGCAACGATTCTTTAATGGCGTATTGAAGCGTTTTATAAGTACCCACATCTTAAAAGGGCAAATCTGAACTCTTGAAAGGCAAATATATAAAATGACTGAAGTTAATATATTATTATTTACTAGTCGAACTTACTTGCCCTCTTAGATGGACGTATATTATATATGACTATATTTTTGTAAGTGATAGAATTCATAGGTCGCGAATTCGAGTGACGACCAATGGGTGATTAGGATTTTCAATAATAATAATGAGAAATCAGGAAGTTGACGGTGTTTGGCGCGTGACTCAGCTTCGACCAACAGTCACACAGATAGATTCCTCTTTTACCCTATCCCTCAAGTGAATTATTTAGACTCTTATTTTATTTTTCGTTTAATAGCTTTAACATGCACCAATCTAACCCAATGTCGATACACTCACGGCCGTGTTGTCACGTAGACATACCTTTGATGTTGGCGTTACCTAAAATATAATAATTTTATTACGGTACAAAAAGGAAGCACGGTATAATTGCATGCCCAATTGGTAATGTTCGACGCGTTATTGCGGCCACTGAATGCTTGACGTTGAGAGCAATTTCCACCCACTCGGTTAATTGTGCGCCTGCGCAGCTACCTTCACTCCAAACGATATCGTTTATAAGTTAGCGCATCCGTTTTGGGACTGCGCAAATTGGTCAGAATCTCGTGGCTTGTTGTAGACCTATTGAATTTTATTTTCAAATTAAGTTTTATTTTGTTAAGTATTTTGTGTCGTTTTGTGTAAACTAATATTTGTTGTCTTTTTGAAGACTGGATTATAGATTACAAACCAATGCTGCCCGCCGCATCAAATGCGGAATAAAGATTAAAAAGATGTTACATTATACTAATTTAGAACTTCGATATAGACTATCTTTAACGTGAAAGATTAACAAAGATACAACACAAAACAAGGTATTTGTAATTTTATATTAGCAGGATTATTAGCATCGCAAAGTATTTCTGATGACGCATTGCGTCCTTAATGCGTTACTTCGTTGATTATGACAAAGATTATAAAAACATCAAGTTAAGCTGTGAATTAATTTACCGTAGCATCACCAGGAGATGAATCAACTTTTCATACGTTAATTTGTATTCTTCTACTTCATATGCACGGTTTATTATAGAAAGAATCATAGCAAATCGATTTTTGCTTCTGATAAGTTAATGTATTCCATAATTGTAATATTTCAAATATATTTTACAGCTCAGAGTCCAGGTCTCCATTCTTTGCTCGCTCCACTGGCCCCGAGAGTGTTCCGTTTGCGTTTCCTCGCCGTACGCTATATACAACATAAAACTTTTTATTTTCCCATTGTAAAGCGCAAACGTTGAATGCTCCTCCGTTTTAGAATTTGTTGAACTATCCAGCGGAACAGCGCTGGAGTTGAACAATGACTCCGACAAAACCATTTGGCGTTAAATAGGACTTTTGAATCTTTTCAAACGTCTATTCGTTTTATAATAGTTGAAAACATTTAATGGACATTTTCCTTTTCTGAAAATGGTACTTGTTTGAGGATGCTGCCGGATTTCCTGCTGCTTGTGATGTCCAAATGACCCAATAAAAAGATTCCCTGTACAAATACATCGCTTCAGTACAGTCTAGGTTGTACAGAAGGTCTGTGGCCGTCGGTTTGCCATTATTTGATTCAAATCGCTAAATCTAGGCAGTGTTTCATTGCATCCGAATCTAGCGTGCTCTACCGCCTCGAGGCACCGCTTCATTTAGGGGGAAGAAGAAATTACTGCACAACCTCAATATGGATGTTTGGGCGAACGTAGTTATCATGCTTATCATCATTCACATATTATCATCTTCGACTGCGTTTTGCTTACCTTAAAAAAAAAATTATTTGTATTTTAATAAAAACGCTAGCAGTGCTGGCACTTATACCTCATACGAAAAAAATATAAAGGTTTGATAAATAGAAATTTTCTTAATGAACTTTGTTAAAGTCTGTTATAGAGCTTAAACTTGTCTACGTCATCAATTATCATACAATACTTGTCCTACGTACATGGGACAAGAACAATAACTCGGAGGCACACGCTAATCTAGTTATATAAAACCCGGTGACGCCTTTCACCGCCCGTACGCAATTTCCTCCATACTTATAATAGTCATGTAAGCCTAGGAGACTTGTAATAAGTAATTGGACGGTATTATCCACCGGATGTCGTTATGTGCTATTAAAACTGTTTATTGGTACGAAGGCTTTCGATGTAATATTGGACCACGATATCGATGTAAAGATAGAGGATTAATAAGTAACAAGCCTATGCACAGGGTTGGATTTTTATGAGTCTAAAGAGAGTATTCATACTACTAGTCGGGAAGCGGAAAAGAATAATTGGGTTTCCCATGTAGAGCTAATAATAGATAGAGTAAGGAACATACAGCAGATTTTTTTACAACCGTCGAACGTTTCTAAGGTTTCAACGATTGGGATCAGAGAAGGCAGATGAAGAGCATGGTACTCTACCTTTACTTGTGCATCCGAAGTTGCCGCTGAAAGAGCACAGAATAATAAGACGCCTTGTTGTCCTTAGAGAAATACAGATAAGGTACAGCAATATTCTCGTTTTCCAACCGTCGTTTTCTCTAATACGTAACTTATGTCTTCCCTACGCTATCTATAATATAATTTGCCTTTATGGGGCAAACTCAATTTACGCGCAACCGCCTGTTCTGATCTCTGATAAGGACGTGTGGGATGCGAAGGCTTTATAGCTGAATATCTATTACTAGCACGCTTTACTTTTATTTTCTTGCCTTACATTGTATTTTATGCGCTTAAATTATCGCAAATTGGAGAGTGGACACAGTGTATCGATTCAATGCATTCACGGTACAGACAATAGGCGTAGTAAAACAATGGATATCATCACAATATACATGAGTCACGATAGACAGGTTCTCTTACAGCATACCATTCCTGACGTTAATGTCATATCCCAAACAAAACTCAACAAGAATGGCATTAGCTATTGCATTATCTGTACTGCGATTATGTCATTCCAATGTGTCGTTATAAAAGGTTAAAGGATAAAGCTTGGATTTGTATGGGGGTGGTTAGGAACTTCTTCCGCATCCAGTCAACAGCGGCCTCCTTTAAATGCACCAATGGATTTGACGGTAACAGTATGTACCGCTTTGTGAAGGTTCAGTATGTTTCATTTGAGATGAATGGTTGTAAAATTAGCCATAACTCTGTTTTATAGTTTGCACGTACTTAATGACGTCCTGCCGTCGTGATGTAAATTTGATTGCGAATCTCTAGAATAATTTGCTAAACCCTACAGGTTGGAGTATCCCACTTTTAGAAACCGTGCTTTAATATTTCACTCCGCAGGTGGCGCTGCATTCAAGTTTTTATTTTCTTTATCAGTTCAATCAACAGGGAGGGGTAGCCAGATATATAATTACACGAGTCTGAGATGCTCAGACCTGTTATGGAGTTATTTTGATATGTTTTCTTTAATTTGAAACCTCAAAAAAAAAATAATTAGGGAGTCCGCTAATCCGTAAACTCTGGACATGATAACAATTAATCGCTTTCTAAAACAGGCCAGTGTACAGGGTGTCCATTTTGTGCTGGATCTGCACTCAGACCACAGAATACTTTACCTAATGCTTTGAGAACAGGCTAGTGGACGGAATGTCCATTTGTATCAATGGATCTGTGCACCCTAATAAGATGAACGATATTATTCGATAATGATGCGCCAGGATCGATATTTCGTTGGAGATAACACACAGGGGAGTCTATTTTTTTCAACCGTCTTGCAATTATATCTATCTGATAATGATGCACTTCATAATATATGTTTAAAGGTCGGTACTTTTTTGGAGAGAAACCAGTTACTGGAATAAATCACAGAAAAGCAACGGAGAATTCTGACCAAGGCGACGTGGCCTGGATCTGGCGATCTTATACAAGTTCTTGATGTATCAGCTTTTAAATATATGACGATGTATTTTTGTATATTTGATAATAATTGAGATAGACGGAGGTGACCACGGCAATATTGTTGTCGGCACTTCGCGTGCGACTAATAGCTATAAACTATGTGTCCCAATTCCGTGAGTGCGTGATGCGTGCTCCGGCATTCCCTCCGAGCGATCGTGTCCCCAACAAAGCTTCTATCTTTTGATCTATTTTCCGTCTCAATTGTAGCAATTTCAAAACGTGCGCACGCGCATATTTCTGTTGAGACTATATTAAAAAGTAAGCAATTTATTGTGACCTAATGGGGCTTACTGGGAAGCGTTCCGAGTGTGATCTACTATAAAAAAATCAGTAACAAGACCTTTATTTTCAAATGACACAAAAAAGTAGCGATACACTTTTAGATTTTATGTGTTATATGAAAATAAATGTCTTGTTACTTTAAAATATTTTTGAAAGGAACGCATTCGCCATTGAATTTAACATACTGGATTATATTTTCAACACTAGATGACATGAGTTGACATGAGTTGCATTACTACGCCGTCAAACTTGATATAAGAAATTAGAATAAATATTATGGATCTCTGGAACAGGAATACTTCTATTCACTCGCTATCAAGAAACTTAACATAGATTATTATTATTATACATATAACGTAGAACAATATGTGTAGCGCCTTTTTTATATAAAGTAATTCCTATAGATTGATTACATTAGACTACTTAGCACTTAGTTATTTAATGACCTTTAACATTACAAGCATTAGTTTGTAGTGCATCATTGTGCACTCCATATCTTAGGTTAGAGTTCATTTCCTGCATTTTGATAAACTGTATCAATAAAGAATTAGCTTTGTCAGTAAGATAGTATTATTATTTATATATATTTATTTGTTCCCAAGAACTTGTACAAATGTGTTTTTAATTACTGCTACGTCATACATTTCGTAATACGATTTCCGGTGCTCGTCAATACAATAAGACTCGGATTTCACCGTACTTTCGCCGATTGTGCACTTTATACGCTTTGCATTGAGTTTTGAAAGACCGTTGTCACCGATTGTAATTAAATAACGACTCGGGTTTTACGGAACCGGTACCGGTGATAATATTTTCGCCATATACGTCAGGCCGGGTCACCACGCCTCGCCGGTCGCATGAATGAACGGCCCCCCGCCCCGCCGTTCGGTTTGTGAATGAAGTCCCCACCGGCGCGTGCCTCGCTCAGTCGCGACCAGCGCAACGGCACGCGAGCGCACGTTCCTATTTTGAATTTTGACGTTTCGAAATTCGAAATCGCGAGTATCTGTGTTATTTTTTTTGCGCACTGTGGACGGAAACTGTTTCCTGCCAGTATCGTTCAAAATTGTGAGTTACTGTGTCAACTGTGAAACTCATCACTGCGTATAAGGTATGTAATTAAAAGCATATTTTTCTCTGTACGGCTACGAAGGCTAGACTATTTTTTATATCGACACGGGTGACACGTAGGCTAGATTCATTGAAAAATACGATAGTGGGTTGGTTAGTAGGTGGTTGCCCACGTTATAGCAGATATGGTGCATGTAGTAAGTACGCCATGTCTTCTTTGATATTGGTTACGTTTATGGGCGGCTATTGTAGGTGGTTCTACTTTCACAAGCATTCGCTGTAAGCAATTTTGCAATTAGCTATCGAGGAGAACAATATCTTCTGTGTTGGGTCGGTGTTTGTAATATATTTATATTTAGCCGGCGTTAAAGGTAGAGCCTTGCGCGGTTAATGTCATGCACATATTAAACATGTTATTTGAGAAATTCCGTAATACCTAGCTTTATAATTAATGGATATTACATCATGATTATAATCCTTTATCAGTCCTTTTTCCGCGAATATGATGTCTATTGATTGCAGTTAGTTCAAGAATAGATTGTTTTTACTGCTGAAATTAAATAGGCAGGATTTAAGTATCTAATTAATGAACGAAAAACGTATAAGTATTCTCGTACTTTATCTAAAGAAGTCTTAATACATAATTAATATGAATGGGGTTCAACGCCGATTCAATTAAGTGTTGGCACTTATTGAGCCAATTGACTCGTAATTACCAACCACACTGTGCTAGTCTAAGAGGGCTCTTCATCGGTCGCTTGGGGGAGTGGTTTTGTGATAGATATTACTACCTTATTCAATGGTGCTAAGGGACGCAAAATATACTTTCGTTACATCTATCAATGCATCTCCTCTTCTCAGACGCAGGACGCCGTCTGAACTTTGACCTATCTGTCGCAACTTGCATCTAGTGGTTTTCGGATACCCTCTTCAACTGTTCTGTCCGGTTGTGTAGTACACTTACTAGTAGGTACGCAGTTGCCACTATGGAATTTTTCCGTCGCCATCAGTTCTCGAGTAGACGAAAAAAACACGTTAGTACTGACACAAATTTGTTAACTGTACAAAAATAAAATGATAAAAAATGATTTATTCGAAAATCAGGAAGTATTTTTTATTGCTAACTGTAAATAAATCATCTTATTTTTAATATAAAAATCTTTATAATATAAGTTGCTTGGGAGTTGGGGCGGACTGTTGTACCTACTTATGTTAATAGGTATTGACATTACTGAACAGATTCATCGATCTATTTATTAATCTAAAAATCTAAAATCAGTAATTCCAATGCCCACGTATTTGATATTTTAAAATAATCGACTAAATTTCCTTAGATCATTATAATTGCCAGTTATAATTTATGAAGTATCAGGCATATCATCTTATAATAATCATAATATAATCATTAATATCAGAGCATAAAAATTGTAAAATATTATTTGTTACTTCTAATCAGTGCAAAACAACTTGTTTGTGTAATTTTTTTTTATTGCACAGCTTAAGTTGACAATTGACATACAGCTAAAGCTGATGGGATGTTTTTTTTAAATTTATTGGCAGGCATTGGTGACAAAGATCTGTGCGATACTCGAGTTATCTGTATCTTTTAACAATGGCGTCTAGGCGCCAACACAATCGGCAATAAAGGCGCTAACGTTACCTGGAAACTTGGCAAAGCCTGCCACAAAAACTCACGACACCTGCATGCCAGTAATTGATGATACCCACATTGTGTGCCACTTTCTGATGCCTCCATTAGCTTTTTAGTGTTTACTGCTCGTATGTGACGATTTAAACTTATACTCGTTTGAGACTTTGTTACACATATTGTAGTTGCTTTACGGGTTTTAACTTATAATATATACACGATAAGATATTAAAGCGAAGACATATAGCTGACCGGCTCGGGACCACAGCTGGTATCACCCTGTCAAAACGAGCAAAAGTGTATGTTTTGGCTCCCGTAAAGTAACTACAATATGATTTAAAGATTTTAAGCTTAGTTTACAAATTATTATAAGACTTTAATGATTTTATTGCGGTTTATTTAAGTATGTTAAAACACGTCACGGGAGGACTGAGGCGTTGGATGTTGCCAGAAGTTATTAAACTTTAAGGACAGTGTTTAACTTATAGATTTTACTTGACTTAAAAGTATTGACTTAAGAATTGGACTGCCACTTCTGCTTTCTGTTCATCCCTTGAAAAGGTTAGCATGTAGCAAATCTTTATTGAAATATGCCTAATAAATCATAATAATGAATAAGTATTATGTTGGCAAAATTAATTTTATTACCTGACAGCATCAAGAGTTGTTTTTTAACCAAACCTCTATGAATGTTTTGTGCGGTACTTCGAAATCGTACAAGATCATACAGACCAACGTACGACCTTGCGCCGAGTAGTTTTATTACAACGAACAACATTGGCGTAAAATATTCTCCGACAATGTTATGAGAATGTTATGAATAAATTGAAGATAAAAAAAAAAACACGGCAATTGTAAAATGTAAATTTCATTTATCCGACTAGTCGTCGCGAGTTGGCAGTGCCGCTGCCCGCAATGCTGTAGCGGCGTCCTCATTCTGTAGGGTAGTCGGTTTTCGCCTTCAAATTGCTTATTGATTAAATTTATTTTGGCACATAAAATTGCTATTGGGTCTCAGGCCGCGTGTGCTGCTAAATAAATCTTTGCCATTGGGAAAGATCGATGAAGCTGTTTATGCCGGTTTTACCTGGCGATATCAGGAGGGTCATGTTTTGAGCTTTTGTATGTATGTGTCTCCTACAAAATGACGGATTCAAAGTATGCGGCGTCGTTAGATTGGTCTTAATAACTCAAGGTTCTTTTTCAATCTAATGTTAGGTTAGTTACTAATTACTATTTAATAAGCTCGACTATTTTACATACACCTGTTCCTATTCTCATTCACGACTATACTGTCGGATTTCCTATAATTCCTGGAAATACTACTAAACAACCAGGATAATGGATATTTCTCGCGCAAGCTTAAATTTTGAAATGTTTGAAATCCAGTAACAGAATAGAATAGAATAGAATAGAAATAAGTTTATTCAATGCTCCACATACTAATAAAACATTTATAAACAATAGGTACATGAGACACAAAAAAAGAAAAGAAAAATAGCTAAAAAATAAGCTTAAAAACCATTTGAGTATATATTTTTGCATATTGATGCACAGTGATGCAATGTGAGGAGCACTGAAAAGGATGTCACTCGGCATGCGTCGGAGAGTTTCAGTTCACCGGCACCGATTTTCAGTGACATCCAATAACAGGGTAGTGTTATTTTTCAATATCCACGAGATTGATAAACGAATTTATATTGAAACCAATAAGAGTAATTAGCTTGCACCGAGCGCCGTAGAATAACAATAGTCTGATTGAATCGATAACACCAAGTGTAACCGTCGCCGAAACTTCTTAGTAAATTGACTAGCTCACGTGAAATCGTAAAGTCGCCGCACGTCCGGACGCAGGGTTAATAAAACTGCCGTCCATCATGGCGGGCCACCGACGGATACCGCGACACGCCTCCTTCTTCCATTACTGTAATACGCTAACCACTTGGCCAATAACTTTTTGCCAATAATCGTGGCAATTGTATTTAATATCTATTTGTCTTTGGCTTTATCGTTATTGCTGTTGTTTGATGGTAATTTTTATCGCTTGCGGTTTTTTTTTTAATTTCCCTGTACCTTTTGATGGATGCTGGATATGTGAGGTATATGAAGCGTCTTTTAATCTTTCTATCTTGTACATTGCACATGTAAAATGTAAATGGATATTTTGTTATAATGTAGGTAGGAAATAATAAAATTGCGAATTTGATATCGCGTATTTCATAAAAATAACATGAGTTTCCTTGGCTCAATTCTTTTAGTATAAGTTTTAATTAATTGTTAAATAAATTGGGGAATCCCGGAGTATCAAAATTGTTTTTTTTTAATAATTTTGGTGAGTAAGATTTTTTTCACCGTTTTTATTTATTTATTTATTTATTTATTTCCAATACACAATATTTTTACAGGTTACCACTACCCAATACAATATTGTATCTTACTATTCTACTTATAACTATCTAAAATCTACTTATTTACTATCATAACATATAACATATAATAAAATTTTTGCAATATCACTCGCAGCAGCAGTTTTGATTGAGATTATATTTTCAGAATAAGATCTTGCTACATAGATACATTATTTATTAGGCATCTTAACTATGGGTTCTAGTGCTAATCTGTTGTGTTCTGATATTTAATTTTTAATTTCTTTTACTTTAATGTACCTAATCTAGGTTACAAAATAACTAGGTACACTAAAGTGTACCTAATTATTGATAGATAAATAAAAGATAGAAATACGACATTATAAAATACACTCTTAATTTGTAACATATTTGATATTACATATAGATTTAACCTATGTAAGTCAAAACAGTTTGTCTCGATTCTGGAGGATCTAAAGAATTTCACGTATTATTCAATTTTACAACTTTGCCCAAATACGTTAAGAATTCACTTTCCATTATTCCGCCTACGGTCTCGATACAGTAATAGCGAAGCTCAGCTTTCTATGTAGTGTGGTATTCTCTCCTACAATTCTATCTATTTCTTTCTGTGTTATCAAAAGGTCAAAATGCTAGATAAATGCATTTAAAATGGGGACTATAGATGTATTTCTGGTTTATTTGAGAATGCTCGACTTGTGTCAGGCATAAAATCCGAATGGCTAATACTAAGTGCCAAAATCCTCAAAAAAAATATAAAAGCAGTATACGATATTCGCTCTCGCCTCGTTCTCGCGCCGTGCGCCGGTTGTCCGAAGGAAATTAAATCGCCACGCCCCCGTTTCTTCAGTGCGTTCTCTGTGCGACGTCGCTGGTGCGTCCAGTCGACTTTTTGTGCCAGCCCTGTTGTGTTAGACCTCATTTGAATTCGCTTTCGAACAATGCGCTTATTATATGCAATGATACGATAATCATGCATCATTATTTTACAATCATCACCATCAGAACCGGCGTAAAGTGACTGTACTGTCGCGTTTCGAGCGGCATGTATATAGCCGGTGGCCCATTTAGAAGGGAGGCGGAAGGAGGGTTGTACATCTGTATAGCGTCTGTGCGGATGTCTATGGCTGACGGTAGTCCTGAAAATGGCTCCGATCCCGATCCCTTATACTTTAAGGGGATAAATGTGAATTCAGAGCATGGCTGGCACTTTATGGTGGTGTCATGTGCGCGAGAGGTAGCTCTCAGGGCGTGCCTAATTCGGCTGCAATGCGGCATGGTACCACTTACTGACGTCTATCGGTCACCTGCTGGGCCGTGTATATTTTTATTGCAATGAGCTGTCGTCTTCTGGCTAAAGAGGCCTCATTTTTAAAGGCAACGGTCAAATCATGTTCATTGAATTCTCGTCATCCAACCACGAGACATTAAGTAATTAAACGCAGGATAAGCGACATTGGTACCTCAACCCACCATAATAATGTGACGTGAGAAACGGTCAGTGACACCTCTAATGGTCTTATCCTATTCGTCAGCTACTAGAGAGACACTACCGAATAAAAAATCTAAGTATTAAATTAAATAACTCATAGGTAATGGAATGATGGAGTCCATACATAGAAAGAAGAAAGACAGAAGAGAAAATACATTTATTTGATTACATACAAGAGACAGACCTAAATTAATCGTACAAAATACTATTGTACAAATTTTTATGCTGATAGTACGCCTCTTGGGTACATCATAGGAAGCGGCTTTATTCTCAGCAATAGAAAAACAAAATACAATCTAAATATACACAATTTTAATAACGAATGGATCCTTCTTTGAGATAAAGAAGGATCCATTAGTTATTAAAATTCTTAAAGCTTATATTTTTTTATCAGAGTTTGACAAATTGACGGTATGCGGACGTAAGTGTTGCCAGTTGGCAACGTTTGTCCCGGAAATCCGATTTCGCACTTGAAAATATGCGGTATCTTTAAAGTTCTGAATTCTGTATCTGGACGGGATGGAAGCTGATAACGCCGGTTCAATGTTGTTTTGTTGATGTTGGTCTTTCGAAAACCTCAATTAAAAAAGACAAAATTTCGAATAGTAAGGTTTTTAGAAGGAGTAGCAGGCTAAGACAAAAACAGCGCGGTAGTGTTATAGTAGCAAGTACCTACGTGGACTGTGAGGAGTTTGGTCTAGTAGTCAGTCGGAGCTATTTTCCTGACTGCCGTCACACGCCCATAGCCTAGAGGTTATAAAGATGCGTTGCCCTCCTTCCACCTCCATGGGCCACCGGCTATTTACACACCGCACGGAACGCGACAGCACAACTCTCACTTTATGCCGGTATCGTGTAAGTGAGAGGTACCTTCCCGGTCGTGCCGGCCTGATTCGACCACATGCAGCCACTACTTCCACTTTCCACTACTGCCTCTTACTAAAACATGAACTAAAATGATGTAGAGATTCAAAAGCATAAAGTATATTTTGCCATCCCGTAACCTCATCTTCTAAATGGCTCCGTTCTCCCACCGCAAATGCAATATCATATCATAGCCATATTGCTTTACGCCGTTATTTGAAAGTGAATGGGACTGCTATCAAAGGAGCGGAACTCTCTTACAATCTACTCATTACACTCTGTGGTAAAACTCTGTGCCTGGTAGAGTACGTTGAGCTCAGTGTAATGTGTATTATTTTTCTCCGATCGTGTAGGATTGCTGTCCGTAAGTGATATGAGCATGATGAAATAGAGACAGCACTAATGTCCTCTAAAAATTGCACTGTAGTTAATGTTTCGACGATTCAGATGGTTGGCTCTTCGGCGTAGTTCTGCTAGGAAGAATAGAAGGCCAAAAAGCACTAGCACCAAAAGCAAGATAATTACGATTTGATTAAGTTAGTCAGTGGATCCATAAGTATTTGGAATTCTCCAGTCACTGTACTTTTTAGTATAGAACAAAATCTCTCTATTGTTTCAAAGTTTCTCTCACCACACAAATAGTAATTACAAAAAATAGGTCATGTCGCCTCCGATGTGTGGGCTTTCTTTTTAAGATCATATATTTTGAGTTTATTCTTTCATTTTATCTACTCCTACCTATCCTACATTGAATAATTCAATTTCACTGCTATGACTCACGAGAACTCTGCTTCTGCAGATGTGTATGGGTCGTGACAGGCATTAATGACCTGCTCATTTGCTTTTTTAAAATATCAATAGAATCCATTAAAAAAGTTTTTTGATTTTGACACTAGTCGCATAAGTGGATCCGTCTCGATTCGATTCCGGCGAAATTACGTTCGGTAACGGGGATACACGAAAACTCGATACCATAAGGTTTTATGGAAGTTTGAAATGAAAGAAAAAGAAGGCCTGGTGTGGTAATAATTATTCCTACTAACATTAAGAACGCTTTAAGGTCTTATTACTGTTTTTGTATCATGAGATATCTTAGTAGGAGACTGGCAGTTTGACAGCACCTCTTTTTTACCACATGACAATGTTATTGCTTCCAATACTTGCGTGGACACAGGCGCATTTAATGCGTGTAAGATATTGACAGCTCACAGTGGGCATCTCATTAGTTTCTTCTGACGGTCGCAGACAATAAAGCTACGGTCTAACACTCACTTAAAAGTAAGGTATATGCCGTTTAATTAAATGCCATTAGTATTTCCCTGGGATCATTAATGTGCCGTTTATACGATTCGGTGCTGGAGCGTGGAGTCGCGAAGAGTCCCTGCTGTTCCCGCTGACCCTTACTGCGGCTAATTGCGTTTTGTCGTTCGTTAAGATATTTGTCCGTTGGGTAAAAAGTTAGCTTTCGCGGAATTCGTTTGTGTCTCGTGAGATAAGAATTGATGGTGCGCATCCGGCAGTTTTTGCGGACGAAATCTTTTTGTGGTGTTGTATGTGCTTAATCCGAAGATATGCTTGCAATCGCTTTAACTGTTTTTCTTCATCTCTTCATTTCTATATGAAAATAGTAATAGAAACCACAGGGTAAAGTGAGATTACCAGATACGCATATATTGCTTACCATAGCCCACTGTGGAACACCAAGTTCTAATCTAGTCACATCCGATTTGAAGCGTTAACCACAGTAGGTTAGTCCATTGAATTTGACACTGCATAATTTGACTTTATAACAATGTCTACTTTTATTTTTTATTCTCTACATTCCGATCTCTTATTTTCTTTATTTTGTAGATCAATTTAAATGAATTCAGATAATACGAGCCGCTTACTCTTGCGAACACTTATCTGCAAATTATGCGCATTAAATACAAATTGAACTCGAGGCCCGTAAAGAATTAAATTAATTATTTGTGGTATTTTGCACTTGATAAGATATGGAAGGAATCTGGCATTTGTCAAGAAGAGAGAATGTTTAAAACGTTTCTGTTTAATGATGGTAATCTGTGTACGGGATTTAATTGGAATTGGTGAATTGCTGTGGTGAAGTCATATAGAGTTAGGTTTGTTCCAGGTGCAATTAGAGTACCTAAGTTTGTTACCATTTAACTATTTATTTATTTATTTCACAAAATCCACAGACCTTATTTTCTAGTTACAATGTTTAGTTATAATTATCATACATCCAATTACGTATATATAATTATAGTTATAGTATATATAGGGCTGATGGTCGTGTACCTAATAAACCTATAAATCAATTCAATTCATCAACTTTTGAATTTGAATTTTATTGCTTCCCCTGTAAATGGATAATATAGAAGTTCTTCGCTGTCAATTGTGTTGGAGATTTACCTACCAATAATTGCTGAAAAAAAATCTTAAAATATAAAAAACAAGATTCTTTTGCAAGTTTGTAAGACAATAATCTACGCTCTGAAACAAAATTCTGCTAAATGTTATAAATCTAAGATCCAGTTACTAATAATAATTAACGCATTAAGAAGCGGACGTTGGTTAAAAATAAAGGAAATATGTTGAATTGCCATTTAAAAGAAAAATTAAAGGTCCTTAAAAACATCAAATCAACAGATCCTTATAGCCAAGTATGAGTGGCAATTTTTATGCGAAATTATAGTGACATGAGCACAGAATAAAAAAAGTTAAATATACCCTCGTTAAAGTAAATTACTTCTCGACACGTCGTAAAAGCATTAGCCGGGCACGGAGAGGATATTGAGAGGAAACCATAAATAATGTTGAGGCTGTGTTTAGGTACGACGGAGCACTTTTGTTTTTAAATTTCGTGGGTCACATCCTCTAATACCTGTTTTAATCATCATTCATACCTCTATAAATAAAAACTTGAGGTATGTTTTGAGCTTATTTAAATACGAGCCAAACACGATTATTTATGTTTTTTGCCAATAAGCAATTGATTAATCGATCAGTAAGCAGCAATCTTATTTATTTTTCAATTATCTATTTAGTCATCAATAAATATGAATTTTGTAAGAAATATCAATTAATACTGTTAACAATTTCAACATACAAACGTATCGTCTAAACTTTAAAGATTTTTTAAAATATAAAATTATTTTTTTACTGAATAACAGGTTTTGAACGTTTCAAAGAATTACACTATGATGCATAACAGGTGCTGTAGAGGTAAAGACCTCGGAAACACGAACTAATAAAAATGTAAATCTCAACTTCCTACTTGAACACCTCAAATATAAAATTCGTTAAATGAGCATAATGGATTCATATTTCATTGAAATGCAACAAAAAAGAGGAAGCTGAAATCGGAACAATGGTTCGGTTGACTTTAAGCTTATTAAAAATCGTCCTTTCCGGAACAGCCCTTGAGCGAGGGTGAGACGCGCTGAGGCAAAAACGGAAGTGCCATACGTTCGCCATGCCGTTGTAGCACGGGCTTGCGTTTCCGGTAATGAGACGTTAAAAATAGACCAACGTGCTCAAACTATAACCATAGACAAAAGAACGTGATTTCCCACGAAATAAAGACAGCAATTACGCGTTGCTTTGTGTTTTTTGGACGTTGCTACACAATTATAAAGTTGCATGGAAATTTTAACAAAATAAAGACGAGATATTTCATTGTTTTAAAGTAGGTTGAGTTCTCAGATTTAGCGGTGTGGCGAATTTACGAGAAAAAACAACATTAATTGTGTGTAAAAGTGTTAAAATGGAATTGCCAGCTTTCTGCTTTAAAGTTTCTACTTCTCCGTTATCTAAGCTAAATAATATCAAATAGTTTTTATTGTTTGACTTCAATGGCTGTATCGTTGGCAACTTCAAATTATTCTACAATGTGCGCAAAAAATCAAACATACGAGATTTGTATCGTGTTACATAACGACTGCGTGGCATTGAGATTCTAAACAAGTAGCGGTCATAATGTTTTGAGGCGTTTTTTTTGCAAAGGGGAGCAAAGAGCATGTTGGTGTGTGGCTATCGATTCTCAATCATGTGTGCAGATGCCTTCTTTTACACAATTCCTGAGGGATAACGCCTTTCACTCGCACGACACATGACAGCATAGCCCAACATCAACATTTTGATAGTCTTGATGGGAGGAGGGAAGAAGTGCAATATGTCCGCATAACAATATCATCATATAAGAAAGCAATATTCGATCCCATGTATATGGTATCTCATATAAGCAACATGAAAAATGCGCCGATGTTAACACTCAAGACTATATTGTGTCCATTTAAAAGGATTGTGTCATTGAGTCGTGTCTCGTAGGGCTCGGGCCATAAATGGTGGTTCGGTAAAACGTGTCCTTTGCCTAGTACATACTGTTACGCTCGCTGCATACAAGCGAGTGCGCTCGGTTGTTTTCTCAATGAGGCCCTGTACCATGAATGGCGCGGCGAGGACGCGTATTATGAAACAGCATCTGTGATACAATCAATACGTATTTGGATTAAAGAGCATCCGCTTGGACTATTTTTTGTCTTGCTGTTCGCCTTAAATTGTACGAGGTTTCGGTCTGGTAATCTTTATTTATCTAGAATATTGAGATGTATAAAGTGAAGATTATCTACATACTTATACATATACGTAATTAATACATGTATCTTTATAGAACGATGATATGACTTAGTACATACGAATCTATCCTACAAATATTTTAAATTAGTTTGTATGTATGTTTCATGATTAATGGGATGATAAATTCAATATTTTATTTCTACTTTATAATATAAGGACAAAGCAGCAGTAATATTACTAAAACCGACATCGGTGTCCGTTGAGTATATCCGGACATTAGCACCCGAATCAAATGTGTACCGGGCATTAATGGAAGAAAGTCTCCCCTTCTAGTAAATTTATGTATCAATAATTTGGTGGATCTTATATGCGTTCTAAAATACAAGGGGCTTGCGGTAGTCCATCATTTATTTACAGTGTTACATACTTAAACACCATAGAACCTGTGAAGCACCACACAACTTATGTATAAACGCACGTCGAAGTTTACAAAGCTTATTGATGTTTAAAAACGTGAAAAAAAACCGGCTAAAACGACTCTCGATTGATTACTATAGAATTAGATTAGCTGTCTAGATAGCTATGTTAATTTATTTCCACTACTTGTTAGGCGTAATTAATAGCATTCCTAACAATAAAATCGACACCTCTAACATATTCTATGCTAATTTTATATCTCCGTATATTATCTGTACAAACGACGCGAGCGGTTTTAATACGTCACAAGTGTCGTAAATTTTACAGAGACCATTTTGTGAGAGCGTAAAAAGATTAAAGGGTGTAGGTGCTAATGCATCTGTACATCCGGTCCATCGGTGTCCATTAATTGGTCCCGCGTAAAAGGGATATCGTGTACCGAGCCCTTGCCTCGGCGACTTCCTTTCCCGGAGGTGACAAATCCAATCCAAATGTGCACACTCGGAGTTTTTATACAAACAATGGTACTAAAATTCGAATGAAGCGTCTTGTAATGAATCGCTTCCGTTGGTGTTATTACTTTTTGTGATTTAAAGTAATTATAATTTATATTTCGTTGTCTAAAGTAATTTTAATATAAAGTAATAGGTACTTGGTTGTTTTATTTGCAATTTGATTTAGTTCCATTCATTTTATTAGTTTAAAACTTAATGGATAGATGTTCATACTACGGATGTGTTGTTTCACGACATGATTACGGATATAAATTTATTTCAAATTATTTATTACGTTTGGATAGTTTCGGTGTCTTTTATTAGAGTTATAAGATCTTATTCCTAACTAAATAGTACAGAGTTAAGAATAGTACAGAAAAGGAATAAAAAGGACTTTTAATAACATATCTCATTTTGACCAAGCTTTGTTCCTTTTTTATTCGAAATTATCTGAAGCGAATCAGATAAAATAAAATTAGCCTGGCAATCGAAATTATGGATCTTTTGCGCCTCATATTAAGATGATTTGCAGTCCAGGGTTCGAAAATATCCGATACTTAAATTGTAAATATCAAAATATCAGATATTTATGATATATATCCGATATATATATCAAGTTTGATATAGATATATATCTATTTTGTACGAAAGTCATGTTATTATCTTATGATTAAAAAAACTAAAATGTTTTAATGATTTATTTATATAGGTAAGAAACTACTTAAAATCAGACAAGTGAAACCAAAACATGAAATTTTCTCTAGATCAGGAAAAATCTACTAAAACATAAAATGTTGATATATATCACAAAAAGTCATTGGATATATATCGGATATATATCATGATATATATCCTTCGAACCCTGCTTTGCACTAGGTTAATATTTACCTACAATTGTACTATTAGACAAAAAAATTGAAAAAAGTGTTAAAGCCCTAAAATCACCAAGAAGTTTAATATTTTCTGATTTTGCTATATCGCTTTTTTATCAATACGATACGTTAAAAATGTATTTAATTTCATCGAAATGAATGTAATTTTCATACAAATATTTTCACTTTATTGTATCTCATTATTCTGTATGCATTAGCCACAATAGCTTGACCGTGGGACCTCATACAGTTTGATATGTAATCTGGATTTCATGTTCCCATGACGGTGTCTTCGACTGTGACTTGGCCAGCGTTCCGTGGAACATTTCTAATGGAGAGTTTTCAAATCGTAGCTTTAGCTTTGCATTTTATCTGTCTTAGTTTATAATAAAATAAAAGATACTTTTTTTCTTCAGCTTTTATCGTAATCACCAAATTTCTAGCACCAAAAAGTGCAATCTATTTTCAATCATATTAAACGATGAAGGCGTGTAAAGTTTTGAATACAGTCCATAGCGCTCTGATTATTATATAAAGACTTATTTAGTTGTGGGTCAGCAAACTCCTACCATGATAAGCCACCATTCGATGCTGTTATGGTATTTCATTACCCAATTTTATGTAGAGTAAGACCACTGAAAAGTACAATTAAAAGCCAATAAAGGACGAAACAAAACGAAGACGAATACACATTTTACAATCTTGTGTTAATAAGTTTCGTCGCAGACTCTAAAGAAGTTTGAATCCTTTCTTATTTAATATTCTTCACTACTCAATTTCAAATTCAATTTCTGTACATTTCATATAAAGTGCTCATAAATTCTTGAACATGTAGTGCGCTATTTCTTATCTTATTTGTTCAGCTTCTATTATATAACACGATAGTATTTTTTGTATTATTTGCTTGTATTATATTACTCTAGATATTAGGTTGGTCTAGATTATTTGTCTTGTTTTTTCGTTTAGTGCAAGTTTCTTTGGATGACGTATATCCACATTTCATAGTCGTATCTTGGGCCGAGTTCTTTCATCGCTTCTTGTTTCACGTCGTCATCACCTTGAGTCGTGTTTACGTCTAACAATGTTGAACTAATTTATGATTAAAGTTAGTTTAAATTCTGCATGTGTATTCTTGGAACGCGGATCGCATTTACTGTAACATGCAATTATGTACATACATTGAAGATTTATTTATTTATTGTAATTATTGTTTTTTATTAGTGACGCCTTTTGCAATATTGCGCATTAGTCTTTCAAATCCGCATACGAAGTATTTGCGTTCAATTATTTTGCCCCATGTCCGGTTCCAATACGGTCATAATTGTGGTTAATTATTAAAGTTTTAAAATTTTAAGAGAACGCATTGTGTAAAAATGGAAGTCGCAATATATTATATACCTATACATGTTTGTATCCAACGAAACTTCGATAATTATTCGACAATTTCTAAATCTACGAAACTTTTATAAAAGAAGTTTTTCATGTCAAATAGAATTCATTCGTTTGTTAAATTGATAATGATTCTTATTT
The DNA here is from genome assembly GCA_001625245.1 of Calycopis cecrops. Classification (NCBI taxonomy): domain Eukaryota; kingdom Metazoa; phylum Arthropoda; class Insecta; order Lepidoptera; family Lycaenidae; genus Calycopis; species Calycopis cecrops. The sequence goes on from LUGF01024508.1 coordinate 87,321, forward strand.
TTTATTTTAGTATATTTATTGAAATTTAATTTCTCCTGTTTATTTTTCTCTACGTCTATGGCTATAGCTCTTTTAAATGAGAGAGTTAAAACAACTTTACCAAACATGCATATGTTTTTTTCACTGCGGTCGTAATTTCTCCAACAACATCATCATATTTCCATATATGTTATGGAATTGTAAAAATGGTATATCGTTTACAAAAAGCGTAGTGTATTTATAAGCGATGGAAAGCGTTTGGTGTGGCGCGAACACAGGAAACTGTCGGAATATATCGGAATTAGAATCAAGAGCTGGTGGCTGGACCACTGGTATTTGTATTGGATGTCGGCCACTTCCATTTCCGCCTATTAAAAATCGTGATTCATCCATAAAAAAGGATTCCAGATATAAAGACAATTCACTTCTCACATCCTTGAGAGATTTCATGGAACGTTCCTTTTATTATTTCAACGAATTTGAAACAATAACATTTCGAATGGAATTTTTCGCAGTCTTTTCTGAATACAAAGATATGGAACTATAAATAGAATTACAATGAGCTTATTAAAATTATCCGAATGGACTTTGAATGAAAAAGTTTGCCGAATTCTTCTCCTAAAATACAATACATCTTTATACATTCCTTTCTCGTGTTACATTTTCGACGATGTTATATATTTTATTAGAAGCCGAAGCGGTAGATTCGCTCTCCCGATTTATTTTGATGTTTTTCGTCGTCCAGCGAACGGAAGTCATTATACGTTTTCCGCCGTGCGCTGTACCGGCCTGTAAAAATATATTCATTAATACAGCGACCAGTAGTTTACTCAGTTGTGTTTTTTTATCGACGGATTAAACAATGATATAGCTAGATGTATTGAACAGTCGGGGATATCAGGAGGAGGGGATCCTTGATCCCCGCTGTGCATTAGACAAATGAATAAATTTTGTTTGAGGCTTTCGATGCTTTGTTGGGCTCATCTCGTTTATTTAGTCTCTGATTCTGATCGAATGAATCTATTAGTTAACTAACTAGTAACTAATTAGTTTAAGAGTTACAGTAAAATCTGGTTTCGATCATACGACTCTGTGGTTAGTTGTTTCTAGTTACACATTGTCAGTTTGTTTTAATATCTTAGGACATATTCATGTAAATTTAAGAACATTACATTGATTAATATGGTAAACATGACATCTCTATTCAAACCATTCATTAAAAAATATTAAATAAGTACAATAAGACAACATAAGGAAAATGTTTATTGTGGAAGATAAAATAAAAACAAAATTATTTGCTAACAAATGTTTATTATTCTATAGCAATTCTGTATTTTCATATGTACCTTTTGATCTTCCTTAATAAACGTTTTCCTTATTTTGACTAATTTAGTTGTAAAATATATCACCTTTAAGATATTAAATTCATAATCTCTACCATATAAAACAATTGTATACCTATTATATAAGTAATAAAATGACTTTAATTTGTAAAAGGATCTCTTGTTTTATCCCTTGGTATAATTTACAGTTTAAAGTGTATTTACCTACTTCATTTTTGTTAATATCAAAACGAATGATATCAAGATTTTATCTATTAATTAATTTTTCTAGTATATCCTACTATTAACCGAAGCACTCTGTGTGTATTAGGAAAAAAGTAATCATTTTTTTCCTAATTCCCTCATCCTCATTTCTCAATGCGCTTCCCATTACATTCGTTTTATAAAGCTATATTATTGGGCTGTGACTTCACAAGAAATAAAGAAGTGTACATTGACAGTCTCAATGTACACTTCTTTTTTTCTTTAATTATCTGTAAATAGATTACTTATAATAATATTGTAAATCAATTCCTATGGACTTTGCTATATAGTATTTAATATGAATATATATAATTAAAATAACTACCTTATTATTGTCAGCTTTTGTTTTGTTTTTTAATGTATTTTCTCTCACTCTTTGTTTGTAAGTAGACAGTGATAATTTTTACTTATTACATAATATGCTGTGATCATTTCGAGTTATTTCGCATTATATCTTTAACATGTACTTGCTTATAAAAATGTAAACAGATTGTAACCCGTTTAATGATCCTTAATAAAAAAAAAAATACTATATCGCAAAAATCGGTTATGAAGAGCCTTTCATTTTGAACTTATTGTTCAATATGTTCTAGTAATCCAGCAATTGAATTGGTGTTTATTGAATTAGCCACATCATCCACAATATTCCCAACTTTCAAGGTGGTCTTATGTTCAATAAATTTCAGCTCGCTTTAGAACTCGTATATTACCTACGCGGAAGTTTTCCACACAGATATATTGCAGGTGTATTAGTGGAGAGGCTGCACGGCGTTGCAATTGCGGAGGCTCGCGACAAATATTGACTCGACTAATGTTTGCTCTGGCGGGCTCGTTCCTGCGCCACTGCACGTAGGTGGCGAGAGATAAAGGCAGCACCGCCAACATATCTACAATATTTGTTGAAAACAAATCCTTGTTTGCACTCCCGCGTGCGCGGATCACTGGAGCTGCTATGGATGCGTCCTCACGTACTGTTTGCATTGCTATATGGATATTGTTATTGGTTTTACTAAAGTGTCAATGCGATTGAGACGTGCCTGGGTTTGTGAAGCAAACATTAGATACGCCATTAAATATAAAAAAACATACGAACATGCTCTTATTTAAAATGATTTGATTTTACACTTCATTGGTGAAATGCTAATAATTAGTACGCCAATTATTGACGTTTTCTCGAAGCCAAAGCCCAAAATAGCATAGTATCTCATAGCTACAAATGTAAAAATTATATGAAAACCCTATTGATTCAAAAGTTAAATCTTTTTTACTCCGTGAATAGAGTGAGTCTTGATCAAATTAATTGTGTTATTCTATGATATTTTGATAGTGAATTGTATTCAAAACAAAACCTCGAGTCCAACTCTTGAAAATTGTAATATGTGGCGAATATATATAGAACAAGTATCCGAGACAGTTGTTTCTAGAGTATTATGTAAGGTGTTTGACCTAGGAGGAGCACGTAAGTGTTGACCTGGGGCACGCGCGCTTGCGTCAACCGAAATCGAACAGTCTCTGTCTGACCTGGAACACAAGTGCTAATATAATGCAAGCTATCTACACTAATACAATACATACAAACAATTTATATTGAATATTTTTGGTAGCACTAACGTGTTAAGATAACTCATAGATAAATTAAAAACGTCTATAAAACTAAACAAGTTAAGGACTTAGATGGCTTGGAAATATTAACCGAAGCATATGTCGAATAATGGATCAATATAACGAAATGCTGATGATGATGAAGTTATATTAAATATAACTTAATTAACCCAATAATTAGCTAAAGTACAAGACGAGTTTTCTTGTTAAATAACTAGCCTTTATCAATAGTGGACGAGGTGTAAATCAGCAACGGAAATGAGTGGCAGTAATGAGGTTCGGATGTCAGTAACCTATTGTGCCTTGCGAATAGATATCGACTTCCTCAGTTCAGCTATTGGTAACACAGCTATAATGAGGCATTGTTCGTGAGTCAGGAAGTCTAAGAGTCCGCACATCTTAATCTGCTTTCTGGACACAAATCCGTGCTGTGTTCTGATTGTTAAATCCCGATGCAACGATGTCGATACCTGCCAATGTAAGTACTTGGCAATCGGGAATTGTCGAGAGAAACTTATTGCTATTCAATAAGTAAGCAGTTAACACTTTGATATGTTTATTAATAACACTTGAATAAATGCTACTATAAATATAGGACTTACGGTAACAATTCGGTTAAGTATCCAGGAATTATGAATCACTAAATCGACTGATACCTGATTTGTTTGAGTGATTTTATGGTGTGTTAGGCAAGTCAATAGGTACCTACCTATAAGAGTCATCATTGCATAAAATGCATTTGGTTAAGCTACATATAATGACTTATGCACACTTAAGTTGGCACTCACGTTTCTGGCATCGCATTCGGTGCGCTTTGCACGGTTGCACAAATTTGATTGTGCAAACGAGCTTGAGGTACATGCAGTTTTGGGGTCGTTGCAATGACTTGAGGGCCGCGTAACCGGGTCGACGGCCCTTTACGGATTTGATGATCAAGCGACGCAAACTGATAATGCCGCTGGCATTTCACTGGAGTCCGTGAATTGGAATTCGTGAGCTCAGGGCGAATGTGGTCAATCATAGATCACGATGTGACCCCGCCGAACCTTTAACGATTGTACTTGGTTTTTTTGCTTTGGTTTTTTTTTACAATGGGGTTTTCATTTGTTGGCAACTTTCCTTAACGTTAAAGTAAAGTACTTTTACTTTAAGGAACCTTTTATTATTTTTTATATTTAATGCACTTTTACATGTTGTTTGATTTTTCATCTTGTTCTACTAACAACTAGTACAGTAAATATTTTGAGAGCAAGCGTTTGGAAAAATGATGATGATTCTAGTGACTAACATTCGATTCACCAAGTGAGGAATAATCTATTGTAATTAGTAGCTACTGTTGTTGACTGCCTCATTAGTCTGATCGATGGATTATGTTTATGCTAGTCACTGTGGCGTTTGGCGGCCGTAGTCGAAGTTGCTAAGAAACTTTATTATTTGTTTGTTGTTTTGCATCTAAATATTTTAGCAAGTATTATTATACACATAAGTTACATCGATAAAGTTATTTTTTCTTTTTTATTCCTTTATCATTAATATAATGTATCATTATTATAATGTATCATTATTATTTATATTTATTATATATACAAGGTTGATAAAAGCGAGAGACGTTAAATGTAACCACATATTCAGTGTATTATTTCCAGTATACACAACAGGTAATATAATTTAATATTAGGTACATATTTATTAAATTTTTATCTATTTGTGTTTATCAGATAAACCTTCACAGTTCACACCGTTTCCTTGTTTAAACACAACAAAACATTTGAACAAATATAACGACGGTCCGTAATGCGTGCATCCCTCACGAATCGTTATGGGAACTTCCTCACGTTCCGGCTTCATGAGAACCAAGTTCTCCAGCCAGCTGGAACCGTCTGCACTTGCTTACACAATAGCTCGCTTGAACAAGACGAACAAACACGAAAAAATATAGACAAATATTGGAACTTTACAATACTTTTGTTCCATAAATTGTGTATGCAGAATTTAACCTTTTTAACTAATCGATGCAGCTGTTATTTTTTTTTATTTTTGTAGAGGCTTGTGAAAATAATAATAAGGTACTTTTCAGGTTCAAAAGGCCATATTTAAGTAGACTTGCTAGTTTTTAAATCCAGTCATTAATTCCTTATTGGTAAGTTTAGAATATATTGGCTTTAGTGTTTTTCTTTTTGCCACGTCGCGTCGTATTAAATCTTGGGAGCTTTTCAGTGCTTCGAAAGGAACACTTAATCTTCACTTAACTGTATCTATCTGTCCTATCCTTTTTTAAATAATTATTAATTTTCATTGGGCAATGACGGACACGCCATTTTTCTAGTCAGCCATCCCATATAATCCATAAACAAGAGTCCTCGCCCAACTTAGGGCAAGAAAGATCGATGTATCGCTCATCCGGAGCGACAGTGACGTAACTGCTAATTTGTAAATTTTATACAACGCCGTTTTTAAGTCTTTTTTCTGACGTTAATGTAGATTCTGTACTTATCATAGGGTTTAATATTAAGTAGGTATTTTTTTATTGTGGTTTCATCTTTTACCTTGAAAATGGACATTTTTTTCATAGCCCAGCACATATATTTCGTAAAAAAAAAAGTTTTTTTATCTTAGGACCTTCAGTTGCGTCGTTGTTGCCTAAGAAAAAAGTAATTTTGGCAGTTATGACAATTTTTTTTCCTAAATAAATGAAACCATTTTTAATTAATTAACATAATATGCTTATATGAAACGTTACCATGGTAACTTAGGTATAATATTATGTTCTTAAACCAAAACAGGAATGTTATGGCCTACACTTTTCAGTACAAGGTGGTTTAATAGACATAGTATGAAGCCGTTTTACCAGCTCTAAATATACATTGTCTTCCAGAGTTTCTTTATTCTTTTCGCACATTTTTAATTCAGGCAGATTATTACGGACTCTTTTTTTACCTTTTTTGGTAACACTCGTCACTGAAGATGTCGCTAAAGTATTGATTAAATCGCAATAGAATTGGATTGAAATTAAATTGAATTGGTAGGAAGAACAACGACGCAATTGTATATTATGTCATTGTGTCTCTGAAACTTTGACATTTTTCTGTTGGAATGAACAAAAAGAGAAGTCATAAAACACATTTGCGTCGTTGTTGCGCCGATAACTATTAAAAGTAAATGTCATATTTACCTTAACGGCTGTGTAACTCCGTAACACATACACTATTTAGGGGACCTCCGCGCAACTGACTGTTCCGCCGTTGTCGTCCAGAATTCGCGCGCGAAAATGGAATATTTCTACAACGACTTTTCACACTCTATCGTGTAATTTGGGAACTTACAAATGTGGCGTTTTTACAGCCGACGTAGATTGAGTATTGAATAATTTTGGTGTAATTAAGTCAGTTTCGGTTTTTTTTGCAGTTACGTCACTGTCGCTCCGGATGAGCGGTATGTCATAGGCATTTATATTCCCAGATTGAACAGGGACGTGAAACTTGTGAACACAAACGAGAATGTTGTCTAAATTTAGACAACGTGCCTTAAGTGGCGCGTGCTACGACGAAATCTGGACCAATTAACCGAGGACCAGTTTTAGAGCTTCCCAAATTAAACATGTTGCGCCAAGGTTGCGGCGTGGCGACTAGACGATTCTCGCCATCAGTAGACGAGTGTAGGTCGCGCGATGAGTTGCGAGTCGCGATATCGCATCTATCAGTGCGTTTGATTGTAGATGCGTTTGATGCGACTGTATATCGTGGTGAGGACTCGCGTTCGAGCTTCATCGGATTGGATCAAAAAGTGTTATTGTGTTTTGCAATTTTTAATAACAGTCCAAATTGGGAAAGTTGGCGTTGTGCACTGACAACACGTTGTCCAGCGGTTATGTGCCTGGTATACCCCCGAAAATAAGGCAAGGGAAGGAGGGAATTGTGTGTGCAATTGTGATTGTGTTGTGTGCACAGTGCTTACGTGGCTGTTGTTTTCAAATTTCGGCTAGGAGGACAGTTATTATAATTATGTGCAAACATAGGTACCTCTTTCGTCGGCTCTGAACTCCATGCGCGGCCTGTAATCGGGTACAGATGGTTGGGATGCGACTAATAATGCCATAGAGTCACGCGCGGGCACGTCTCGGGTCACTGTGGCGATGTACGCAAGGTCGTATTCAAGTTTTACTCATTGTCGAATTTGAGCG
>LUGF01024508.1:94674-110873 GCA_001625245.1 Calycopis cecrops
ACAGCTGTCACTTTACGCCGGTCTCGTGTAAGCGAGAGGTACCTCCCCGGTCGTGCCGGCCCAATTCGACTGCATGCAAGCATGCAGTGTGGCACTACCTCTTACTAAAATTTCGGCTAGGAGGACAGTTATTATAATTATGTGCAAACATAGGTACCTCTTTCGTCGGCTCTAAACTCCATGCGCGGCCTGTAATCGGGTACGGATGGTTGGGATGCGACTAATAATGCCATAGAGTCACGCGCGGGCACGTCTCGGGTCACTGTGGCGATGTACGCAAGGTCGTATTCAAGTTTTACTCATTGTCGAATTTGAGCGTTAGCAGTTGGTATTAGTATTATTTTAATGTCTCTTCGACCGAAAGGCACATTGGGGAAAGGAGTGAAGAAGAGCAACCTATACCACTTATTCTTTTACAACCTTCGTCTGATTCGACAGTTTTAGGGGTTTCCGACATTAATAGTGTAAAAGTGCGAACGATTTTCCATTTTCTTCACTACTGACGCCCATAAACACCCTACTCGCCTCGTCCCCCTTTCGTGGGCCACCGGCTACTTATACAGCACAACACAGCTGTCACTTTATGCTGGTACCGTGTATACTTTAAGCAGTCTGGTTTTATGTTTTTCAATTTAATTCGCTTGTTCCTACCCCGTGTTTTTGCGCCGCTGGAAGACGTCTCTAATAATAAGGAGCGTGTCGTGTTTACAAGTGGCCGCCCACGCGACGCCGGGTCGACATTGTTAGTGCTAATTCTGTGGTAATTTGCGTGATGAATGAAAATGTGTATTCCGGCGTCGAACTACTATCATCAATCTATCACTCCTCTCCTTGGGGATTATGGCAAGCTTTGAAAATAGTTGTTTTGGTGTGTAATTGGACCGGTAAGGTAGGGGGTAGTAGTCGCTCATATATTCATCATCATCATCGTCCTTTAGATCTAAGCAGAGACAGATCAGTGTGACAGCACGAGCACGAGAGAAATATGACACAAATAGCGTATCGTCGTGGTCACAAGGAATCCAGATGTGATGTTTTAGGCGTCATTTGTCAACTCCGGTGTGTCACCACTGTCCTGCTTCTACTATAGGATATGAATATGCAACGTATTCCTGATACTTACAACTTGGGCCAGTCCCAAGCACGTGTGAACCGGTACCGTCTAGGCAAGTTCAATTGGCGACCATGCCCATGACTTTCCTTCAGGTCAGACTGTCGTCAAACAACATATATGCAGATAGCCACGGGCGCTCACAAAAAGAGGGCCCGGTTCTCTGGAGCTAACATGTTTTTTTTAGTTTCTTTATGTTGTGAGAGATATGGGAAGATTTGACCACAAATCTCACACGCTGCAGTTACGCCACTGGTCGAATCCAAACATTTTCTGTGTGTCACAAAAAACAAGATGGATTACGTAATCAGTACCTACAGCGTCCTTGATACAGTAAAAAAACACATAGAATAGAATAGAAACAAGTTTATTCAATGCTTAACATACAGATAAAACATAAATAAACAATAGGTACATGAGATACAAAAAAAGAAAAGAAAAATAGCTAAAAATATGATTAAACACAATTTAAGTATATTTTTTGCATATTCATGCAATCTGAGGAGCACTGAAAAGGATGTCACTAGGCATTCGTTGGAGAATTTCACTTCACCGGCACCGATTTTCAGTGACATCCAAGGGTCAGACGGAAAGCAATGACAATTAAACAAATTCAGTTACATTATAAAATATATACAATGAAAATATTGGTGGTGTTGTGTGATTAGTAGGTATAAGTATGATAAAAATTTTGAATATATGTGTATAAAATGTTTTCAAAGTTACTACAAGTATTAATAAATAATTTATAACATACAGATCTTTATGGGCGTAGAATCCAGCGACCTAACAATAAGTGGCAATTCTGCAGCACGCACAGCCGGCTAAAAGAGGGCCTCTGCTCTGAAGCCAGTAGTTTTAGCTTCTTCGTGTAGTGAGAGAGAGGGTACTATGCGATGATTCCGCCAGAAACCTCATACGCTACAGTTACGCCACTCGATCCAAACGTTTTTTGTGCAATATCACAAAAAATCACAAGATGGCAGATTACGTGATCGGTACCTACAGCGTCCTTGATACAGTAACGTCGACTTCCTGTTACGAATTGTGTACGCACGCCGCGTCACTCATTCAGACTCAATCAAAGCATCCGAATGAGATGTTTACGTCTCGCTATATATTTATAACGCGGCTCCGGCCACTTCCTGTTGTGACAAACGCATCCGACGCGGATGTTTGCTGTGATCTTAGTGCTTATGAGATTAGACCCGTTTATTACATCTAGACTCTAGTAGCGTAGTCCTCAACGACTATCAGAATGGAACCGTCCACTGCAGGCATAAGGGCCATCAAGAAAAGGAAATCCTGAAACTACTACGCGGTCTCTCCACTTGGTTGATATAAGACCAACACTTAAGTAGAGGTTCTGAATGGTGGCAATAAGAGCCTCTTAGTGGTTATTGATGCCCATAAACAAGCGCACAGATATTCAGGCGTGTTGTCACTCAAAAGGGTAGGAGTGTATGGCTTATGGCTGTGTGTTGTGGGAGCACAAGCCACTTGAAACGCGACAGGATGGTGGTCACTTCACGCCGATCTGACATATCAGTAAGAGGCTCAACCCGTTCGTGCCAGCCAGAGTATAAATAGATTCAAAATCCCCGATGTTGCACCTGTCTGTGTACGTTGGAAATCACCTACAATCTCGGTGACTGCTCGTTGGCCCTTGTTGCCTTGTTGTTATATATTTAAAAAAATCTATTTATAATGTTAAATAGCATTTTATTTCAAAGTCTACAGAGAGTATTGCATATACCATAGTTAGTTGTATCTATAGTTCGGTTTTGAATGTAAGTTTTAGACGCTGTACAGTGTCTATCTGCTCGCGGCCGGCCCCAAGGTCAGCAGGTTCGTTAAGACCATTCAGGGGTAGCGCTCCCCCCACCCCCCGGCGACAGGATACTGTTCCTGTGTCCTATACGTCTGATAAGTTTCTTTTCTCAGTCCGGTTCGTAATCGGAATGCGCCGGATGCACTAACGAGTGTACATTTTTTAAGAGCCCACGATACGGCAATGGTTTTTATTGAAAATCCTTTCCGTTATGACTCTATAACTGCTCGATGCCTATTTGTCCGGCGGTTTTGTTTGACATTTCTCCATCGCTAAAAGTGATTTTGAAGTGAGAACTCGTTTCGGCGCGTTGGGCGTTTTTTGATAGAAAAAACCGGCCAAGTGCGAGTCGGACACTCATTTTTCCACTTTGGAAGCGTCTATCTTTCAAACAATAAATTTTGAAGAAAAATGCTTTTAGTAACCTTAATGTCATTTATTAAGACCTATTCATAGATACCCTCACATACAGGTTGGACAAAAAAAAATGTTTTTTAAATGATTCCTTCTTTATGCGCAGGTATTTTTTTTAAACTTCTCTCACCTTCTAAGGTAATACCTGAATATGTTTATATGTTACAAACCACCAAATATTACCATAGTTCTCTCATTTGCAAAGGTTACATTAGATTATTCTAACTACTATGTGTGAAACGCAAACTTCAAATATATTCCATAAAAAGAAAAAAGAAAAAGGAAGATCCTTTGCGATATTGCAGCCAAATTGAAATGGTTAAATTATTTAGATAAAAAATATCACACATACACAAATACATCAAATAAAAATCATATTAAACGTTCAATTTAGTTTATTATAACTTTTAAGTGTCATGTTATTTTAGAAACAGTTTGTTTTTTGTTAAAATGTCCTCTCAATTGTCAAGCTAGTTTTTCGTGGTTAAGTACAGAAGTAAATTGTCGCAGTATATCAATAACGGTGAGTAATTTCGGGTCCCCGGCTATGAGTAATTGTCAAGTGCTGCATATTCGAGTGAACAGTAGCGGTAACTGTATTTCGGTCGGCGGCAGGAAGAAGGATGTTATAAACACACTTCCACTCGGACCAAACTCATGCGCGCCTAATAAAGGTTTTGCGACCAAGTTCCGACGTACTCAATCATGGTCATCAGCATAAATACACCATTAGTGAAAACCATGCTCAGGGCAATAAGCCCTGACTATAACTAAGGGCCCAACGTATTGTGAAACATACCATGTGGCATGTGCAATATTATTCATGCAATGTGTTAGGTACAGCGTGCTTTAGCAAATAAAGGTCTTATTTATTTAGTTTCTAGTGAGAAGTAGTGCCGTGTTGGATTGCAGGTGAATTGGACTGAGCAGAATGAGTCCGAGCCTTGATAACAACAGACTCCCATAGATGCATATTCGCTATGCAGACAGACAGCATATCCAATGGGTGACCAGAAACTCAAACCGCGCGTAACGTTACAGTATAGGCTGTGCTGTCGCGTTTCCTACAGTTTTTTTTCCTACAGTTTGTGAATATATTGTGTCTATAATGAGCAGCCTTTCCCGTGGTATGGACCCAGTCGCGACCGCCAATGTCGGTTGCAATGCCGCAGTGATAATGACACAACCTCGTACAAAATCTTGCTGCTGTATATGTTTTTCAATATAAATTTCTACATTTTCAACAAATTGCATTACGTACAATTTTTATTTTTGGTGTGGCATACGCCAGAAAACTTACGAGTCTACTAAATTTATGCATCTTGCGTTTGTGCTCTTAATGTCTTAAAATTACAGCTGGCCACATGTTATACCGGTTTACTGTATAAATAAAATATAAAGACTATTAATATATAATTCGAACATTTATTTCCGTTATCCGATGTCCGTAAACAGGTCCTAGCAAGGTTGGCACGGAACTAGGAGGCCTGGGTTTTAGAGGCTGTGTTGGCAGGTGCTACGGGGAATTATCAATCGCTCACATATTAGGAAGTGGCTGTCCTATAGCGGTTTTGTGAGAGTACGGTTGGTCTAAAAGGCTGTACGGATGTCTATGGATGACAGCACATAATAATAATATCCTCCTAGCCGATTTCGGCTTCGGCGGACGTCTCTACAGAGACCAGCCAGATGCGCAGGATATATTATAGTGCACAAGTGTGCGCGCAGACACAAGTGCACTCTCTATTCTCTCACTCTCATATTCCGATAGGACGGCAATCCGACACGACCGGTGAGAAATCAGGCGCAGACCGACGGCTTAACGTTCCACGGGGGTGTATCACCGCCAACTTCCTGACTCCGAACTGTTATTAGAAATTGAAAAATCCTAATAACAATTTTTTGGTCCGACCCGGGATTCGAACCCAGGACCTCACGTCTGTGGTTGAACACGCTTATCACTAGACCACGAGGTAGCCAGGATGTCAGCACATAGTTACAAACTATCGAGTGATGTCTTGTTAATTCGTTTGTGCCGAAACAAAGAGAGCACTACGATTGATTTCGAAATCAGCTTCACGTTTGTGATCTTGTCGTCCGGTTGTATGCTATTTGGTCAGTACTCAGTGCTAGTTTTAAAACACATTTGTATTTTCTCGTCGCTTTCGAAACTTTGTTCAACAGATTTTCTAGTCATTCCGAAACCTATGAAACATTTCTGAGTAAAATACCGTTAATAAGTATTCAAAACTAGAAGAGATTCGCGTACTTATTGTCCTCATGACATTCCTCGATAAATTGGCTATCTAACTCGTAAAGCTTTTTAATATTGGTGTATATGTAGTAAAATATGTGCTCACAGAATTGGAGAGGGTGTTTCTGCAGCCTGATATCGATAATTATTTATGTTTTTAAACATCTTCCTGCTACGACCGGATCGCGACAATTGCTACAATCAACTTGCAATAATGTTAAATACTTTTATTACTGGCAGTATTTTATGCAGTTATAACGAATGGTCAATTATAAGCACAATCATATTACTTGCCAGCAACTCCCTTGCCGAATAGTTTTTTTTTAATTGTCAGAATGAACAACTTTTAGTGTATATTTAGCGTTCATGAATTGTAGATATTCCCCGCTACAGACAGAGTGGCTCGACGAATTTTAAAAGTATGAGGTGTCGTTACATTCTTGGTAAGGCGAGTAACATCCTACTTATATTATAAACGCGAAAGTTTGTATATTTGTTTGTTACTCCTTCACGCAAAAACTTCTGAACCGATTTTCATGAAATTTGGCACACACATAAAGGGTAACTTGGATTAACACATCTTCTTCTTGGTCTTTGTCTTCATTGCTGAAGATCGTGCCCGTTCTGGAAATCCTTCACGAAGTTGTTTATTATTTCCTTCCATCCCGCTCTATCTCCGGCCTGTTTAAGTGCTGCAGTCACCGTGAGCCCTGTATTTCTTTGATTTGGTCAGACTAGCGGTTGGTGAACCATCCTCTTGGCCGTTTCCCCTCTATCTTGCCGATTATAACCTGGTTTAAATCCTGAGTTGGTCGAGAATGGATATGTTTGTTCGTTTCGCTGTTCACGGAATTCGGAACATTTTCCTCCAACACCACATTTCAAAAGCGTCGATCTTCTTTCGATCAGCCGCGCGGATAGCCCACGATTCGGATCCATAAAGAAATATTGAGAACACCAAAGATCGCACAATTCTCATTTTGATGGTATTGGACACGTTTCTCTTCTGCCACATCCGAGTCATCTTGCTCATTGCGATTTTGGCCTTTTGCGTACGTCTTCGGATTTCACCGTTACAGCCTCCCTGATCGCTAATCAAGGACCCTATGATTTTCAATTTTCTACGGGATGTAAATTTACGGGTGAAACTGCGGGTCGCAGCTATAAAAATATAGTTCAAGCAGTCGGGTTGTTTGTTAGTTGGGTTTTGTTTTTTTTTTTAAGTTTAATAAGTAACTGACATGAAAAACACGAGCGGCAGCGGAATAAGGTTTATAGAGGGAGATATAGAGATTGAGAGAGAGAGAGAGAGAGAGGGAGAGAGGGAGAGTATAAGACGAGTAGACGAATACAAAGGGACTGAAATCATTCTTCGCTTTTCAATCTGACACCATAATAGAAAGTTAAACCCGTTATCTACACTAAGCCTGGCCCTAAGGTCCCAGTACGTATATAAATACCACTAGTATTTTTGACGCGTAACATTTCGTAACCTATTGGCGGTGTAACTCATTACATACTGAAAATGGTATGCGGATACCATCATAATTTTACCTACCACTGAACGTAGGAATTGTTTTCAATCAGACCTTTGGTACTCCGCAACCACATGTCTACGTGTGAAGATACTATTAATCAATTGTCATCCCATCCGGTTTAATGTATAAATCGTGCTTTGGATCTTTATTATTACTAATGGGTTACCAATGAAACTTTCGCATTTATTTCGTTTTCCCACACGTTGTCGGCTGAAGCTCTACAAAATGGGACTATTGCCCATCTCAGCTATCATCTGAAAAATGAAAATAAATAGGACAAAACCAGCTTACGTCATCACAATCAAATGCATTATAACAGTTAACGATTATATAAAGAACACACAGACAAACATTTTTGTATACAGATTTAGCCAGAGATCAGGTGAATGTCACCTCTATTGTACAAGATGTTTGTGTGAATGAAAAAAGGTTTTACACATGCTTCTTATTTTGTTCCTCGACAGGATGCGATGATTAGTCCGACTCAGTGCAACTTTAAAACGAATTTGTTCTTGTTTCAACCGAAACAAGTCATTTATATTAATGGTCGGTTCTCACAGGTACCCTACCTTGGGCCGGATGTGAGCATTTATGTTTTATTTTAGTGCTTCAATATCATCAGGCCTTGTGTTTTTCCATTGGTAAGCTTTATTGCCTCATAGGAGACCTCTCTGGAGGCTATTTCCAGCAGTGGACGGACGTCTTCTGGTTGCTGCTTCTGCTTCTGCTACTGCTGCTGCTGCTGCTGCTGAATGTAGGAAGAAAAAAAAACCTAGACATGAGATGAACATTTCATTTAACTCGTGGATAATTCTCTAATGCTTTTCACGTTATGAATTGCGCAATGATGTAATCATCTCAGGAGAAATGCGGATATTAATGAGACTGGAATATCTATCATCAGTATTTCCCTGTTAGAGGCTTTAAGACATTTGATGAAAATTGTATTGACTATCGTCGAATTCTATAAGATATCGAGGCGCTCATCCTAATTGACATTATATTACATTTTTAGTCGTTAGTAACCAAGTGTTTTGCATCTATGTATATATGTATATGTAACTTTAAGGTGACATAGTGATCTATCAACGCACAGCCCAAACCACTGGACGGATCGGGCTGAAATTCGGCATGCAGTTAGTAAAGAAGGATTTTTAGAAATCCAACCCCTAAGGTGGCGAAATAGGGTGTAGAAGTTTATATGGATTTCTTAGAAAATAAATGCGGGTGAAACCGCGGGGCACAGCTATTTTTAATAAACGTAGATCAGAACATTTATAGTGAAGTTGTTCTATTGCAAGATAGTGCCATAACAGTCAATTCAATTATTCGAGAACTATCAATTGGCAAAACATTGGTTTTTTGTAGCTGCTTTTGATCAATATAACTGCGCTAAACCACCAACTTAATATGACCACCTAAACCTTGACCCCCTTTTCAGTTAACGTACAAACATTTATAATAGCGTTCTTTGAACGTTGGATGAGAAGATGAATAGTAAGACAGATAATAAAATAGGCCTAGAACTACTTTAATAGTAATAAACAAGGAGATAGAAGCTAAGAACTCCAAAGACTCCATGGAGATTGTATAGTAACCCGCAGGCGTGTGCGTCGGTGTTACTTCCGTTTGCCTTGTGCCTGTTCGGTACCAGATCTCAGCCTCCTCGAGCATGCTAATACGTACCGAAATAGACCGCCGGCCCATCATTAGTGCGCAATTAGGACAGGATGCGAATTGAAGTAATGGCGTAAGTGATGAGTCAAGGACTGGCGTGGTTTGGGTTGCGATCCAGTGAGAAGCACTTCTTTGGTGCATGGGATTAAGTTTATTCTACCATTCTATTTCTTTCTGGACAAAAAGCAAGATGACAATGGCATGTCGTCATAATGTATAAAAGAAACTATATAATGAATGACCGGATGATAAAACTACGATTGTTTAAATTTCTGCATCCTTGTCCCCTGCGTTAACTTAATAAATTCTATAATCACCGGGATTTCAGCTTCGGGTACAAGTGTTTAGACTCCATAAACTTGAATTTAATCTTACTCTGACCCGCCCAACGCCTTAACAGTCATGAATAAAATTGCTGTTGCTGTACAGCTGAACCAGCGGGCTTGTAAAATAATTAAATAAACCGCAATAAAATCCGTTAAAGTTATATGTCGTTTTAATGTGTACTAGTAGTGAAAGTCATATTAATACAATACAGCCTTAGCTCGAAATACGTTGGACGTCGTCGTCTATTACAAGCTATACGTCGACAATGAGTTGTAATTTGTAAATGATTGGAACTGGATCGGGCCCCAGATGCCCGTGTCCAACATGTGGCACGCCCACCGGTGGTTTATCAATCACGCAGGATCGATTAAACGAGATCGGCGGTGGGCGGGCGGTCGACGACCGGCGCCCGCGCAGCCTCCGCCGCATGCACACGCTGGTGTCGCGGTGCTGTATGTAATGACCGGGTGTTGTGAAGGACGGCCCGTTAATGTATAATTGGCCTATTAAAATTTATATTGATAAATAATCAGTAATCGCGTACGTAGGTCGTGTTAAATATTGGTCTAGCTTGTCTTGTGTTACGGCTTAGACCCACGTGCATATATTTTGTTTTGTAAAGACAATCAATCGTGTTTTTATTAGCACAAAAATCTAGGTCTGGCAGCGACTACATGTATTATAGTTTTTGTAAGAATTTTTAATAGTCCTGTTCCCACATATATTTTAGGCGCTCTATGAGGGGGGCCTATGTCAGGTAATGAATCTTCGGCTGATGATGAAGTTGATGGTATTTTTTGTGCCAAAATAAAATAGATTTTTGTTGCTACACTTTGCAGTTACAACGTTAAAGCGTTATCTATAAATATTCGCGCTGCGCAAAGCTGGGCCTGCAACTAAACTGTTGACGTGTTTTCATTTGTAAAGTGGTCGTACGATTGTTTTGTGAACGTCACCCCGGCCGCATCCGCGCGGACGGGTCGTGTCACCTTGACTGCCGGATGCCGGAGGACCTATCGTCTCGTATATTACGTCCCTCTGTCCGTCTGAGGAGTTTTACGACCCACGTCCGCTGTCCCCCAAGGTCAATGTATCGATATTAATTGGTTTTGATGTATCGCCAGTGCATTAAGCTTGTTTATTTGGACGTTTTTTATGCGCATACCCTTTTAGGAGGTTTATTGGTAAAAAAGGTATTGGTAAATGATCTACCATAATGGTTTCTATTTGATGATAAAGTTCTACTATCATCATTATGACTATTTTCAACCCAAGCTTGAAATTATTATAGCTGAGTAATGTATATACAAATTTCTACTCTCGCAATGGAAAATATTAAATTTTAAGACGGGCTACAATAAATTCACTTTTCGGATTTTAACGTGGTTTTTTAGTATTTTTAGTTTCCGGTGTTTTATAGGTACGGATTAGAGATTAAATAATAGGGTAGGTAATATGTCGCTTCTTTAACGTATAATCCTTGTTGCCAATAAAGAAGAAGCAAAGGAATAGTTTACTACGTACACTCCATCTTTTTAAAGTCGGTTAAAAATAACGAAAATAGAAAAGACGTGGGTGACTCCCACGCGAAACAATGAAACGCAGTTCGTTCAGCATTACGCTATGTGATGGTAAACACGTAGTGTATTTATAGCTTTATTAGCTGTGTCTTAGGCTGAGATCGCACAGGGCGGTGGTCTGCTGACCATCTAGATGGTTCTAGAGAATATTGAGCAGTTCTCCTAGCTACTTGATAAAATATAGCTGTAAGCTTACAGAATGGGGATGGGCAGATGGGAAGTCTAAGACTACTGAACAAAATAAGAAAACGGGATTTTTTATTACAGTCGAGACTAAAGTTAAAGATACTACTGCTATTTTTTCTGTACCTTTGCCCTATCTATTTTATCGGAATTCTTTATCTGTTTTCTGGACTCGAGATATCACACAAAATCGGGACAATCCCGGCGATTCCCACTCATTATCATCCCGCGATTAGCAGGCTACCGACCTGTGCGGACGCAGCCTTAATTCTCGAACGCTTGACGTTAACAGAGGGCACTTCTGTTACTCAATGACGGTGTAAATTCGATTGTATAGTCGAGGAGATCAATGGTATTATTTAATAGTATCTGTAACGACCTTGTCGAGGTTGAATATTGGGGAGAGTGGGGATTTAAGCATTATTCGAATACGAATCGTCGGGTCACTATTGCTAAAAAGTGACTGCTATGCTGTTGCTATGCGTTTTATGGTATCTGCAAGTCTCCGGTCGCCTCTTGAGGGAGGGAGGAGAGCATAAGAAGGTATACGCGTGGGTGACACCAAAAGACTTCGACGTCTTGTTTGCCCCTTCATCGTTACCTCGACTTCCACCACAACAATGTTGCAATTTAATAATATATGTACGCAGATATTTATCTAGAATCCGAGCCACGTTTTATCCTGCGAGAAAAGGTGGAACTAATCTGATGGGTATGCCAATTTCCAAGTTGTTGGTTGTTAACACTGTTTGTGTTATGAGTGTCGTGCGCACGCATGACAGGCAAATTTTAGACTTGCAAATGTATCAATATTTTGAAGGGTAAAATTATCTTGTTTGTTTCGTCTTGTGTTTGGAAAATTATGTTTATATTTGGCATTTGATATTATATTGCACAGACTACGCGTGTGCTTCGTTAATGTTTCATAATTAATGAAAATTGTTTTATAGCAGTCAATGAGTCATTCAAAATTAAATTAAAAAATACAAATATTATTTACAGATTAACACGGAATGGTATATCTGCTGTTATTTGATTAAAATTTTTATTATCCTATTAGGAATCATATATATTTTATGATTTCCGGTGCTTTTGTAAATACAATATAGAAGAACAGGAAAAGGTGCAGCACGCACTTCTAGGAAAATAGTAATCAATTCAAAATTATTGTTATAAAATATAATATTATAGTCGTATTCATTTTTTTTATATAATTAATTTATAGATCCTGCGTCGTGCACTTTTATTTATGATCATTTAACCTGTTTTTTAGTTGATAGTGAGTAAACGTGGCTTCTTTTATATAAAGCATATTACTTAGTATATTTTTATTATTTTAAAATACGTAGATTTTAAAATGGTAAATGATAGAATACATAGGCGACTGCCACAGAGAACTTATGTAAATAATGCATGAGTTTTAATGTATGCAAGCTTTATGCAATAAAAATATTAATGGGGTAGTTTGTAGATATTCATTATAGCAACATTTTATTTCGTGACCTAAGCGGCACGTGTATCGGACTTGAGTGGCGGGGCGGACTCTATATTAATACTTTTTGATACTTCATCCTAAATATAATATTAAAAAAAATATTTTTTGTTTCAGGTACCCTACTGAGTTACAATTTAACGCGCTTACAGCCAGTAACCACAATACAAGGTTATAATTACTATTTTTTTTCTATTTTATAGTATAGCGGGTAAACGAGCAGTCGCAGCCCTTTCATGACTACTGACGCTCATATACATCCGTATAAAGGCTACAGGCGTTGCCCTCCTCCCTCTTCCCTCTCCGTGCCACCGGCTACACACCGCACGAAACACATCACAGCTGTCACTTTACGCCGGTATCGTTTAAGCGAGCTATCTACTTCATACTTCAGATAATAAAGATCTATGCTGGCTTGATGATTTGTTTCGTGCGGTTTGTGTTGAGCCGGTGGCCCATTGGGCAGTTTGGGGTAAAGGAAGGTAACACATCTGCATAAAGGGATGTCAATGGGCGTCGGCCGTCGGGCAACAAAATTTTCGTTTTTTCGTTTTAAAACTAAAGCGTCGGCTCTGAATTTGTCTCTCTTAGGCTAGGGTATTAAAAAGTATCACTGTTGTAATGTTTCTTTTCTGATATAGAAAGTATGTCGTTCCCGTGCGGTTTGTGAGTTTCTGGTGGCCTTTTGGAGCAAGAGCAAAACGCGTCTGCACAGAAATTGTGTGGATGTCTATGGGCGTCGGTAGTCGTCATCAAAATGTCCCACTTTTTTTTCCTTTTGTACTATAAAAAGCCCAGAAGTTATTACACTCATCTTTGCAACCGTCCGCTAACACAAATATTGACACAATCGGTGACGTCACAATACCTTCCGCATCCGTTTTTCCGTTGTCCACTGCAATTCAATTATCTGCCAAGTGTCGAGATGTATTAGGGCACTTTTACGATGCGTCCCCTGCCCCGCAACTTTAGTCCCTTTGGGGTGAACCTTAAGGTCCATATTCCCCTATCGTTGGGTCCCTTTGATGTGGACGAAGACGGATGTCCGGTGCCGGTCAGGGTTTGTTTCACACGGCCGCCGGCCGGTCCGCAGATGAAACAATTTCAATTTGGAATATCCGATGTTTCGTTCGATTGAAATTTTCGGTATTGCTTTTTTGTTGGTTTGTACATGCTGTGCTGTTTTATTACGATATTGATGATCTTGCCATATGCATTTGTTATTCTATTCATAGTCCATAGATTATGGAATGCAATTTTAATATATATGCGATTTTGTTTCCTTTTTTTGGAAATTTGATTTAGGGTTTTTTGTTACATCTGGCATCGCCTTAAAATAATTATAACGGACTCGTGTCACTGGAGTATTTTGTTCTTCGGAAGGAAAATAATTTACGAAGGTAAATAACTTTTTGAAAGACGTAGAAGATGCGGAAGTACTACATTATGGGGTTGTATAAAGGTCGTTATGTAATGACTCCTGCTCGTTCTTTTTTCTTTTATGGTATATGGGGGCAAACGAGCAGTCGGAGCCATTTTTATGACTACCGACACCCATAGATATCTATATATAGAGGCTATACAGATACGCTGTCCGCTTTTCTCCTCCTACCTCCATGGGCCACCGGCTACTTACACACCGCACGAAACGCGACAGCACAGCAGTCACTTTACGCCGGTATCGTGTAAGCGAGATGTACCTCCCCGGTCGTGCCGGCCCAATTCGATTGCATGCAAGCATGCAGTGTGGCACTACTTCTTACTACCCATATCTATATCCTATAAAAAGGACAGACGCGGGGTGATGATGATAATGGCCGCTCGTATTAACATTCCAATTACTAATGTTCAACGACTTATCATTGCTCTTATGCAAGCTTCCGCCTTCGCTTCCGTTTAGCCGCGTATTTAGGACATTAGGGGCATATTGTTCGAGTAGTTGCTGAGATTTAAATTTAATATAATATTGCTTACGTCGCTTGTGCTCTATTATCTATGGATATTTGTTTTGTTGCAGGTTAGTCCGGTTAATATAAAGATAAAAATCTTTTATGAATTAGTACAAGAAAACCTTAGAATAGAATTGGATTCTTATCAAAAGATTAAGAGAAGACCTTATTTTAAGGAAAGAACTATTTCTTTTTATCTTAAGTCCGATTACATGGGGCTAAATAATGTACGGTGTATAGTCGGTAAAATGGCGGTAGCATGTGAAAAATATGATTTATTATTTGTTTACGAATTTCTTTAAAGACCGGCCGACGGGAGAATGGTGCGCAATCTTCCGGCCTCTTTTCTTGAATGCGGCGCGCGTATCAAAGGGCCCCGTGGGCGCATGTTTATTTTAACGCTTATCCGAGACTTGGCTTTTATATAACGTCGTAGGTGATGCTTTAATCGTATTATTTCTATAGCCGGAAGTAGAATTGTTTGAAATCGGACTCATGGTCCTTCGAGCCGGATGGATTGTTGTAATTTAACGTCTCAATAGGATATTTTTTTACCTTTTCGCTAGTTATGAAATATGTCAGCATTTTATAAATAGCTAATGCTTAAAATAAAAAAAATGTGTTTTATTTTTTCAAGACAAACGGTTAGCTACAAAAGTGTGAATTTGAAACATTGCGATTTAAATGCACTAGTTGCTTTTTTTTCCAATTAATCAATTGTAGGTATATAAATCTTAGTCTGGGCTAAGGTAGAACCGGTGTAATATTACTTTGACGTTTATTAAATGATTTATAACAAACCTACCTATTTTGAATAAATATAATTTAATTTCAAATACAAACTGGGTCTTATACACAATTCAATTGCAGTAATAAAGATTGAATGTTATCGCTACATCAGTGTCGAATGTAGACCGTTAACGTTTACTAGCTACGGGCTCGAGTAAGGTATAGTGGGCATTGAATAGCTAATGTACGTACCGTTAGTGCCGGAGTCAGTATTCGGCAGGCCGCCGAATGTTTTGCATACAATGCCCATACAGGCTGCGCTTGCGCAACCGGCCCAGTGGCCGGATGTGCTTACGTGCCAAATTGTGCGCCTAGATGTCTGCTGTTGATGTACCCAAGTTTCCACTTAAATTCGAAAAAAAAAACCGATAATTTATTTTTTAGCTTTTTTATGTTTGTAGATAAATTCTGTTCTTTTTTGTGTTTGTTTTGGTATTCTCTTGGATTTATAATGATGATGAAGCCCACGCCAGTGGTACGTATAGGGATGTAATTGATATAGTTGTATGAGCAGCCGGATGGTCCGCCAAGGTCGGTCGGGCGATTGTTCGTTACAATTGGTACGTGTTCACGCTTAACCGATGCACGATGGCCGGCTTCCGGCCGGTGCCTATGTAAATGGGAGCCTCGTTGTGCGGCCTCGCCGATCGCCAGTACACCCTGTGAGACCTGTGGCCCTTTTTATCCCAATAAGATGCTAAAAAGCATATGGTCATGCGGCCCCTTATCTGACAAATTGGCATGATGCCTCTTGTATTTTGTATTCTACGCTATTTTTTGAGCCAAACTGTTAGTGATAATAATAGGGATTATAATAAAATAAATAATCTAAATGCATTGAAATACATTATACCAATATTGCAATTATACAAATTCCATGAAGTAAGTCAAGTCAAAATTGGTTGAACCTGTGATCGAATAATATTGGCCTGCGCCGCCTACGTGCAGTGGCGCAGGAACGAGCCCGCCAGAGCAAACATTAGTCGAGTCAATATTTGTCGCGAGCCTCCGCAATTGCAACGCCGTGCAGCCTCTCCACTAATACACCTGCAAT
>LUGF01024508.1:115578-131439 GCA_001625245.1 Calycopis cecrops
TACACAGCATCCAAGCGCTCTTTGATTTCGCTGCGCGATTTTCCTTCCAAAAACAAGAATCGAATCACCGACCGATATTGCTCTTTTTCCATTTTCTTAAATCCGCGGACACGCCCGATTCCACACGCGGTCAAAACAAATCCACGAGTCCGATTCGGCTGAAATTTTGACAGTAGCCGTCTACAAGAATATACTACACGATAGTAAATTTCTCTTGCGATACTGGTACCATCTGGCGGTGAGGCTAAGTACTTATCGGACCGCCCTCGTACAAGCTTTACTCAATGAACGTCAGGTTGGCTGATCCCCTGCCACTCACATCTAATCTAGATTCGCTATTGCACGGAAAAGTAGGAAACAAGTGTTAATTACAAATAAGTAATGTAAGAGAAATCATATTGTAGAAAATTTATATGCAGATGCCGGGGTACGTTATGAAAGTAGGGTGCTGCGTAACCACTTTTCCTGAGTACACGACAATTTATCAAAGCTGGCTTTACCAGTTTCTGACAACAGAAGCGGCGATCTCGCGCTTACGTCACATAGCCACTAAATATTGTTCATCGATAACAGGCACGATTTTTTGTTGACCATTCATAAAAGTGCGGATTATAATTTATTAATTATCATATTAGTCCTTTGCAGTAGTATCATAACAGTCCTTAGAAGCGTAACTAAGTTAAGACTATCAGATAGGGCTGTCTCTTTTCTCTCCAAAGAACAAAGCACAATCAATGAATGTAAACCTCCCCCTGTGGTTACGGCTTTCTGGCCAGGGACTCTCTGCGGGCCGCTTGGTTGTTACAAAGACGTCTTACCCTCCTTTCTTCTTGTCTAGTATGCCACTGGAAACTCACAAACACGACAGTATAGCTGTCACGGTATCATTTGAGCGAGAGATAACTACATCCTTTTTTTTTTTTTTTTAGGTAGAAATTACGCTAAGGACTGAAGGTCAGTGCAGCTTCATCGATATGAGAGGTGAACTCACCTGGAGCGTCGAACCTCTGTACTTGTGGTCGATAGGGGGACAGACCCCCCCTTCTTTCCCAGACTAATGGGAGAAGGCAAACCGGACTTATTGCGATTAATAGGTTATACTATTATTATCTGGCCGAGGACAACGGGTGTCCTCAACTCCCCACCTTTAACGGAGGCGAGCAGCTCGCGCGCGGCAGCTAAAAAGTGGCCGACACGGGTCATGAGCTTGAAGAGCTCTGTGAGCTATCTTGACTGGGGGGACTACATCCAGTTGAGCACTACCTCTTACAAGCCATATAAATAGCATTCACCCGGTACCCATTTTGCAGAGAAATGACGATGATGTATTTAGTACGTTAGTTTACGCTTCGGCTGGGCCCTATCTAATTAGCAGAAGTGATAATGGAGTTTCACACGACGCGGCTAACGGAAGTGAATCGCAAAAAGATATATCAGTTCCCTTGCGTAGACAACACTGCAGCGGTACTTGTGAGAACGCCACGTTCTACTTACTCGGGTGCACTCCGTTACCCGATCCGCTCGGAATATGAAACTGTTCTGCTCACCTTCTCGTTGAACTTAAGGCAAATATATTATTGCGCATTTTAGACGTTTTTACAATGATTCTTTGCTTTGGAGTAAACACAGATGGCCGTTGTACCTACGAATAAATCAACGGTTCACACACAACACATAAACATAAGTTGTAAACAGTAAGGACCAGTTTTGCATGGAATAAATGCATAAATGGCATAAATGCATGGAATAAATTACTTTTAACCTGAACCTGTGAAACCGAAATTTGTAGTTGCCTGTTAAATTCCTAACCTAACCTAACCTAACCTAACTGGGACTTAATAGAAACCTGTCTGATCCCAAGTGTCCCTATCTCTGTGTAAGTTCGAAGTCGAACCCAGTTCGTGAATTTACAAAATTAATTTGCTAATGCGAACGGACGAGACTTAGTTAATATTTAAGTGTGCAATTTTACTGTGTATTTACGCGAGCAGATTTTATGGCACTCACCATAAAATCAACTTGCGTAAATTTATGCAGTCTGACGTTAGCAGTGTTTTCTTTTATTTGTTGAATTCTTAATCGTCTGTAGTAATTATAAAAACACTGTAATATTAGATTTCTTTGTTAAAACAACAGTGTACACGAAAGGCTCTCAACAACTTGACACTGCTTTAGGATTAGATTTAGGCGAAATATTTTTAAAAAAAATTGTCTCTGAATAAAAAACGACTCAACTCGGTCTATGAAAGAGTCTGAATTCTATGAACGCTGACCACCCACGGATCGTGTTATTGGCTTGCTTTTATATTGTACCGACTGTCTTCAGTTCCGTATAAATTAAATCGTTTTTCTAGTATTAAAGTTATCAACAAGTCCATATATTTATTGATCTTATCTCAGTGTTTTATCGTCGGATCAATCTCTAAGATGACAAAAAATGAAGCTCGTAGAACACCGTTTTGTTTTACAAATGTCTGACTCAATTTTAGAGGCGATTAATTTAAATAATGTAATAGTTTTGAATGTGTATTTTAATTTACACATGTAAGTGAACGTAGAATTTGAATAAACAAATTTTACAACATATTTGCTCGCAGTAAAAAAAAAGTTAAAAGTTAAATATTAGAAAAGGTTAAACGGAGTTCGTAGAACTTAAATAAGCCAATTTTACAACATCACTCGCAACTCTAACAAAGAAGTTAAAACATTATAGCAAAGGTTATTCTTGTTATAAAATTGTTTCTATTTATGCGTAATTTAAGCGCTTTAAAGTCAAATGTTAAAGGATCTCCAGCTTACAGAGCGACTAGCGAGGCGGAAATCCTTCGAGCTGACCCTTGACATTTGCTGGATCCTGGTCAGTGACGACAGGTATCATAACTTATACAGCGTTCGTTTAGTAGAAAATCAAATTAAACACTCTACAGCCCGTACAGGAAGTGCGTGAAAGAATTTGTTCGTCTTTGGTACCGTTTGCGTATGATCGCCGTCCCTAAAAATTTTGGAGGTCGCAATTTCTCTACCATTTATTAATTTAGAAAGTGTAGTTTGATAATTGTGTATGACATCGACTTTATATTTTTAATATCTTAAGTAAGAACGATTATTATTGATATATCAATAAATTTGTTACTTTTTGTGAGATATTAATGAGACCCACAATTCCCGTGGGGCCTCTAAATCAAATTCACAAATTTCTAATAAGTTTTGAGCGATTTGGTTCACTCACGGAATGTCCTAATGTAACATATTGTAAAGGCTAACTGTAAAGTTTAGCCCTTCTGTGATTCCCCGAGATTGCCTCAATAATTTAGCTTATTTCTTATGTCCTGCAACTTGAATTGCATCTTTGTGTAGAACAATAAAAATAAATCATACATTGTCTATGCAGTTTGCCAGTAAGCCAGACGCTCGTAAAAGTTCCTGTTTCTCAGATTTTCCCGTCCACGTTTACATATTTTCACATAAGTTTGGATCATTTGGTATTCATTCCGTCTGCCTCGAGGTCGTTCGTCCCGGTTCTTGTCCGATACTGTTTATTCTTTTGCATGCCGCTGTGGATATCTCGATTCCGTACGCGTCTAAGTATTAGCACATTAAAACAACGCTGTTTGAATTACACTGTCGACATTAATAAATCATAAGTTGTCATCCATTTTTTATGGTATTTTTTCTTGATTATTTCAAACACGTACACTGAAATAAATAAAATATCACACCACAGAATACTGTTGGAATTCAAAGCGATATCACATACATCTCGTGGCTTTTGCGTGAATCATTTTAATAATTAATTTTTACTTTGGGTGATTGCGAATACATAATACAGTACCTACTTACTTGAACGTATCTGTTTAAATTTCCCTTCATTCGTAATGATGCCTTCTTAAATGCTTATGCAATTTAAACCACAACTTAGGTGTTGCTGAGAAAATTTTAAGATGTATCTACTATCTACATATTTACATCTGTGTTGTAAATCGTTTTGTATTTATCGTGAGTGGTAATGTTATTCCGACACTCGCATGAAATACGGCGAAGAGAGAGTGTGTTGAGGCACCCAGTCGTGCTCGAAGCTTTGACAGTATAATTGCAATGAAAATACTATTAATATCTACGTCAGCGAACAGGTATTCTGAGGCGTGTATAATTTATGAGATCGTTCACGCATTGAAAAACAAAATGGCCTCCAACCGGTCCAAGTCAATAGGCCTAGCCGCCTAGACGTCGCGGCCCTGCCAATGTTCCCATAAAATTCGCAGAAGGTAAATAAATGTAGTCAACTTTCCTTCCACGCAATTATCGATGATAGTGGAATGTAATTAGATCCAAATTGGCATATTTATCTGTGGCTGGCGTGGATTAGTGATGGCGGTGGTGTAACGGTGGGCACGGCACGCGTGACGAATTGTCTGCTGGGTACGTGACGTAGACGACTTGATCGTGATTTTTTTAAATGGATTGCCTCTTCCTGCGACATCATTGTTTTCACATTTAACAATAACTGTTAAATAATACTTGTTTGAGACTTTCGTGTTTATTACACATATTGTAATTACTTTACGGGTTTTAACAGTCGGCTCGGGACCACGGCTGGTGTAACCCAGTCGAAACGTCGGGCAAAGGTATATATTTTGGCCCTTAATTTTAACCGTGTTAAAACCCGTAAAGTAAATACAATAAATGTTAAATGTTATTGAGATTTGAACACATTTACCGATAATAAATGTGTTATTGGATTTTTTGCCGATATTTTTGTTATTGGTTTCGTAAATTTACACTGAATTAAGGTGTTGACAGCGTAGTAAATATTAATTTGCATATGCGTTTTGTAATTACACTGGTCGGGCGGTGGTTTTCCGTGTATGTAACGATGTCGTAACGTTTAAAGTTCTGTGGTTTATGATTTTTTTGCATAGGAGATCAGACAATCGACGCCATTTGGTGATTACCGAGGTCCATTAACATCCGCCGGGGTTAATGGTAAATGTAAATCATTTGTTCTCCTTTACTTTATTATCTCTAAACCCCATAGATGTGTTAGACTATGTAAATAACAGCTCCTTTTGTGGCATGGAGATGATGGTTTATGAGGTTTATAAAAGTATCTCCAAGAAAATATTCTTATCACAAAGGCAATGCATCTTCTGGTTTTGCACCTGTCTGTGGGCGTCCAAGAATGCTAGACATTCGGTGAGTCAATTGCCAGGTTCCTCTTCATATTTTGCTTACTTTCTCAAATGATCTCAACTTGTGGGCGTTCTAGTGAGATTGCTAGAAGCTGAATAGCAGGTTTTATACTATTGGGGGGCAAACGAACAGTCGGAGACATTTTATTGACTACCGACACCCATAGACATTATTTTTAATATAGGGGTTATACAGATGCGCGAATCGCGACCGCACAACTGTAATTTTACGCCGGTGTCGTATAAGCGAGAGGTACCTCCCCGATCGTGCCGGCGCAATTTGTGTGCATGCATGTAGCGTGGCATTACCTCTTACTAAGCTTGTAGAGATGATAAATGATCGAGAAGCTGGGTAGATTTATTTATTTAATGAACGCTGATTCGACGAATCTCCTATATCCAGATCAAAGGCAAAGGCGCGATGAGGACCAAAGGCATCTACTACGACAAAGGCGTGATGAGTAGGTTTAAAACGCGAAACATGTTGTAGTATTCGCGCGTTGCGCAATTTACAAATTTTGAGGTTCGGTATGCGACAGGTTGGCGCGTGTGGGCCGTCCGCAAATATTGGCTCGCCTATTTTACTACCTGTACAAGTTTACCTTATTACCAAATGTCCTGTGTACTTGCATAATGTGATCCGTGGGTGGCGCAATGTTGTTGAGATTTTACACGTGCTCGACACATGGTAAGTGGCAATTGCTTGGATTTACCGGGCAAATACAGATGTTATCAATTGGTGTTAGATTGCCTAGTTATTAAACCCGGATTATCGAAGCCCACCAAGTCTTTGAAGCTGTATACTAAGCAGAGGTGTCAAATATCATCTAAAAATGGCCAGTAGGCGATCCGCCTCTTCGCATGCTTATCTTGACGGGGGCCATACGATACGAGAGTTTGAAGCTTGGTTCTACATGAGATATAACTTTGTAAGAGTGCGATCTTAACACATTTTAATTTTTTTATGGTATAGGGGAGAATAAGAAGATCAAAAAGCAAACGAGCAGTCGGAGCCATTTTCTTGATTGCCGACGACCATAGACATCCGTATAGAGGGACATACACACCGCACGAAACGCGACAGCACAGCTGTTACTTTACGTCGGTATCGTGTAAGTGAGGAACCTGGCCGGTCGCGGGCCGAATTCTGCTACATGCACCTCTTACTAAAATGTATTCTCGTTAAATTGCACGGGTCCTCGATGGGACGACAGTCTTATTCTTCCGACTTTATGCGATGCGACCCGGGACTTGAATCTGACCTCACTTTTTTTTATGGTATAGGGGGCAAACGAGCAGGTGATTAGTGACTACCGCCGCCTACAGACATACACAAAACTAGGTGTCTTGCAGACGCGTTGCCGGCCTTTAAGAAAGAGGAATGCTCTTTTCTTGAAGATCCCTTGTCTGTTTGTCTGTCTGTCAACTATGGTTGAACATGTTTACCACTGAGCCACGACGATCAATTTCGTGGTACTCGAGAGCGGAGGCGGTGTAACCGATGACGGTGGTGCGGTGTTGGAGGTTCATTGACACGTCCTACGACGGGATGTAGATTATGACAGTAACGCGACGCGCGCCGGCGGCATGCGCGAGGTCGCGTATCAATGGCGCGGGCGCTCCAACTGCTCGAATGGAATGCGCGTGCCACCATTTGATTTATGCCATTTTTTTTATTCTATAACGGTACAAAGATGAAATCAGAGATACTTCTGGCAACAAATAAAAAAAAATATTTTTTGTATTATGTCACTTGTGGGTTATAATATGTAGGTACGACCATGACCTCACCAAACGGCTCAAGCAGAAGACCTGCGCTGGCAATTTATGCCAGCAAATGCAGAGTTTGAGACCGATTTACAAGGACCACTTATATTTTATAATTTGTAATGTCTGTAACTTTAAATTTGTGTGGCTCTTAGTAAATAAATGTTTCTTTCTTTCTTTCTCTTTCTAAATGCTAATAGACATCCGCAGAATTTATGTAGACGAGTCTACCTCTCCTCCTCCTCCATGGAACTCTTAGAAGAGTAGAAAATGTAGTTGATGGAATAAGAATATGTCAAATAGCGATGTTAATCATATCGTATAGGTACACAAAAATCTCTCTGGGGATCTGCTCTGAACGCCTCGGCTGAGGTATACCTCGGGTACCTACCTATAGGTAGGTGTGAGAATAAACCGTAAAGTTTGTTTTATTTCAAATACGATATATCTCCATCTCCATCCGAACGTATGCGGGTGACATCGCGGGTGCATATGCCTTACGATCGGTCACGGACAACTTCACATTTTAGGTTCTATGTGTTTACATGGTCATTTTCAATAATCGTTAAGGCATTTGCATCTAACCTAGATTCTCGATCTTACTCCCACCTGGTCACGGTGTCACACTGCATGCTTGCATGCGGTCGAATTGGGCCGGCACGACCGGGGAGGTACCTCTCGCTTACACGAGACCGGCGCGGCGTGAAGTGACAGCTGTGCTGTCGCGTTTCGTGCGGTGTGAACGTAACCGGTGGCCCATGGAGGTGGGAGGAGAAAGGAGGGCAGCGCATCTGTATTCTGTATAGCCTCTGCGGATGTTTGTGGGCGTCTGTAGTCATGAAAATGGCCGGCTGCTCGTTTGACCTCTTATACAATAAAAAAAAATGAGAAGGCGTCCACTGCTGGACATAGACCTCTCTTAGAAGACGGGACAGGTCACAAGCTTCCATCCAGCTTCCGGTGACCTTGCCCAGGTCATCAGTCACGTACGTCGGTAATCATTTACAAGCCTGGGCCGTAAAATTCGCACTCGCACTGAGAGCTACGGTCGCGTGTATTGACGTCCGCATCCGCTCGTGTCCGCCCACTCCCGAATGTTATGTAAATGTGGAAAAGCCGAGGGATTATCGTTACTACATCGGAGCTGCGGTCCATTTATATACTGAATGTTTGGTAAACGTTTTGTATGATGTCGGCGCGAGTGGGAAAGTAACTCTTGCTGGCGTAACACCGGCGCGAAGCTGTGGTCTTTTGGGCGATTTGTGGGGCTGAATGGTGGTTGAGATTTGGGTTAAAGTGGTTAGCATATCTGAATATATAAATAAATAATATAAACAACCATTTCTTCTCTAAAGGTCCATTAGCAAGTTACAATCAATGTTCAATCAAAAGTTGCAAAATTGGTACTAAGCTAGGCATTTGCTGATAGATAAAAATCAGAAAATCGACGTAACAGGTTAAATACTCTGAAAAAAGTAGAGACACGCGACTAAAAAGTAAAAACTCGTTTGAAATGTCTAAATTCACGTTTAGTGCTGACCATGTCTCTTTTATTGCACCTATCTATTAAAAACCCTTTTAAAATTTAGGCCGAGCAGATCATGTTTCTTTTATTGCACCTTGTCACCAAAAGGCTCCGATTTCTCGTTTACCCCCTTATGCTATAAAAAAAGTCATTCCCTGCAACTGCAGCACCATCTGTATCGATCATTTGGTTCTAATGCATGTGATTCGATTCGCGTCTCGCGATCTCGGAGACTATTTTAATATGCGGTCACAAAATACGGCTCACGACAAACGTATGGCCATAGCTGATAAAGCTGGTTTCCTTTTACGGCGCGAAGGAGCCAGCCGTTACCATTGGAGACCTCGTGCATGCCAATAACTGAGGCTATTACAGAGAGGAGAAACGCTTTAGCTAAGTGAGTTATTTAATGTTGCTTAGCTTCTATTTTTTATTGCGAATACGGGCTTTTCATTTGTATGGTAATGTTTTAAATGGTAATAGTGTGCCTAAATAAAGATCTCTTATTCTTATTCTTTTTGGCTCGAGATGGATGCGAGTAATAGGGGATCGGCGTGAGTCGATGAAATTTGCAGTACCTTGGAGGTGATGTTCAATTCTATCTGCAAGTAGCCGGTGGCCCATGTAGGAGGGAGGAGCATGGAGGGCAATGCGTCTGTAATCTTGTATAGCCTCTGTGCGAATGTCTATGGGCGTCGGTAGTCATGAAAATGTCTTCGACTGCTCGCTTTTATTATTAAATGTGTGTGCGCGCGCGGTGCGTGCGTGCGTGTTTCCGTGCGTTCGTGCGTGTGTATAAAGGTACAGTTACACATGCTAGTTAGTAGCATGCTTTTTAGTATGCTCATTAGCATACTTGTTTCGAGCATGCTCTGCACTTGTCTACATTTGCTAGATATAAGCAAGCTAGTTTTAAGTATGCTTCTGAAAGAGCATGCTCAAAGCAAACACTCCGGTACACATGACATTTTATAGTGTGCTTACTGTCAGTTCAAACGAAACCATGGACAATCAAACAGCCATTCGTATGGAGTTGAATAGAATTATTCTTTTGGTAGCGTTGCAATGCGTCCAAAAACTTATCTCAGATAGAAAGAGCGCCCAAGCGAGACATTTTTAGCGCGAAATTGTGCACGCGCACCTGCTGCTAACGACTGATCGATACTAGCATGCTCAATAAGCAAACCTGTTCACACACGCTATAAGCACGCCCCCTTCCACCCGCGCCGCAGGTAGCATGCCCAATAATCGCACGACCGTCGATTTTCGAGCAAACTCGAAACTAGCATGCTCATTATTAGCAATGTTTCGACACACGTACCACTAAGTAGCAATTGCTCCAAAGTAGCATGCTTTCGTGCTACTAACTAGCATGTGTAACTGTACCTTAAAGCTGGCTTCTCACTGCGCGTGCTACTACGCGCCGTGCCGCTCCACACGGAGAAAAAAACCAACTAAAATACATTAATTTTTACTAAAATATTAATAAACCCGAGGACAACAAATGCCTTGTTTTAATTATAAATCGATTTTTGTTAATGCAGTTAGTAAATATAGCAAAAAATGGATTTGTAATTTCAACAGTGCGATAATAAATGTAAAGTGATGACGTCATAGACAATTACTAACTTATTTGCAATCCCAAGAACACAATAGTAATATTGGAAATGATGACGTCATATGTAAATACTAATTTTTAGTTCCCCATTTTAGTGTTCGTTTTGTAATTTCAAGTGTAGTGCTTTAGTTTTAATAATTTATATAGCTTATAAATTAAGCTACATAAATTATTAAAACTAAAGCACTACAGTCTACACTTGAAATTTCAAAACGAACACTAAAATGGGGAACTAAAAATTAGTATTTACATATGACGTCATTATTTCCAATATTACTATTGTGTTCTCAATCAAAAGAGATTTTTAAGAGGGTTATTTTATTCATCATTATGGGTAAAAATAAGCCACAGTGAGGAATAAAATAGCACCCTAAAATCTCTTTCGATATCTCTGCTACTCCTTGTACATATTATATCTGTTTTTATTGTAATTACTAGACTAGGGTCATAAACTATTAAAACTAAATCATCATCATCAGGTATTAAATTCTGAACATACTGAATGAAATATTTGTTACTGTGTATCTTATTTATTTGCCAAATTACAAAATACAAATAAACAATTTGATAGAAGATCTCTAGTGAGTTTGTCCATCTCTTATTCTCTCTTAATTCGACACTTAAAATAACCGCTCTTCACTATACACTATCGTCTATCACCACAGATTAAGTACTAGTTACTACGTAAACTATCACACACCACACTTTTGTCACAGAAATGTTCACAATCAACACGTCAACACAAGGGCGAGCAAACTCAAAATGGCAAATATGTCGTCGCGTGTGTCGCAAAACATATTATATTATTGAAAAAGTTACTTGGAATTACACAATTTTTTTTGTAATTCTGAGTAAAACGCCTGTAAAATCGAAGATGTTTAGTAGATACGACAGAAGTATGTAATGTTGCCATTACTAATTACCATTTCTTGACTTTGAGTATTATACTTTCTAAAAACTATTATTGACTGTATTTTTTCAGCAAATATGATTTGCAAAAATTACAGGACTTTTATAATGCTTACAATTATGTGTTAAAATCATTAAAATGTGTAAAATATGTATTTACTAAAACTGAACTGTAGAAATTACATTTCCATTTCATTTACATTACACTACATGGTATAAAAAATAGTAATAATTATAAATACAGCAAAACTTTTGTAACTGACACTAAAAAATACTTTTTTCCTCAAATACAAAAAAGGTTTTTAATTTTTGGAGTTTTTTTTTTCTCCGTGCACGCGCAAGGACGCGCCACGCGATACACCGCGCCACCCAATGAAAATTGGCGCGGCGCTGCGCGTACCGTTGGTTGGTGGATGAATGTGTGTATATATGTATATATGTTTCAATCGCCTACACTCGCGAGCCAGCGCCGCGCCTTTGAAGTTACCGACTTTTAGCGGATAGGTCGCGCCGCGCCGCGCCTATTCACACTGCGCGGGGCGCGTGCGGGCGCGGCGCGGCGCGGGCTAACACGCGCAGTGAGAAGCCAGCTTATGACGAATATGCTCCGAAAGTACTGGACCGATTTCAAAAATTCTAAAATTGTAGTACCGTAATGCATAATGCATTTGAGAATGTGATGATCTTTAGTAAAGTTGTTCTGAATGCGCCTACGAAGGTTTCTAAGTTGGTACGAACAATTACGCGCCTTTTAACATCCGCACGGTTATGCAGCTAACCGCATAATTCCTCAACTTAACAAGTGACTTAACTAATGGCTTTAAGCTCTGACCTGAGTCGCGCCGCTTGCTTCCTCATTCATATTCTCGCAATATTTTATAATTATTATCCAAGAAGTACCTATTCATATTATAATCACTGGCATGAATCATGATCAGCGCAATTCATGCAGCAATCGCAGCGAGCGTGGAATTATGATTAGCTCTTAATGAATCACCCGCATCAAAATAATTGTCTTCGGGAGAACTGTGGTAATGTTTCTCGGTAACGCCGGTGGGAAGTAAACACTAATACGTTTATAACGAGGGGTATTTTTATAGTACAGGGGTCAAACTGGCAGTCGACGTTTGATGAATAAAAAGTCTTTTCTTTTCTCTCCGGATGGACCTCTTACAGATAGCAGCGTGCGAACACTGCCTCAGATATTGATCATCGGACTAATGAAGACTTCTGTCTTCAGGTTTAGGTAGATGATATGGGGACGGACCCCCTCTTTACCCGCAGCTGAGAAGGTGCACCGGATATGAAATAAACAGTCATAAACATAGGGCTAAAGGCATAGGGACACGCGTCCTCTTTTCTCCTTCCCCGGCGGGCCACCGCAAACTTAGGTCTTTTATTTCGTGCGGTCTGCAGTTGACTACACTGGCTGATAGCTGTGAGTTTCCGTCTGGCGACGAGACAACTGCCGTCGATGGCAGAAAAGCATCAGAAAATGAGATGTTTGTAATAGCTAATATAGGATTTTTCATGGCCACAATAGCCCATGGGTGGAGATACCCCTGGGCTAATCATGCGATGAAAACATCATAATTCCTTAAACATATAACAAACTAAGGAGTAGTTTAGTAAGAGGCATGCATGCATGCATGTAGCCGAATTTTGCCGGCACGACCGGAGAAGTACCTCTGGCTTACACGAGACCGGCGTGAAGTGACAGCTGTGCTATCATGTTTCGTGCGGTGTGTAAGTACCCGGAGATCCATGGAGGTGGAGGAGAAAGGAGGGCAGCGAATCTGTATAGCCTTTATGCGGATGTCCATGGTTCTCGGTAGTCATGAAAATGGCTCCGGCTGCTCGTTTGCCCTCCTATACCATAAATAAAGTCCCTTCCCTGGGAGCGGACTGCGGAGGAATACCTGTTTAGTTTCACGCCCGCAATAACATTTCCATCGTCGCGTCCCTCCGCGTAGGAGTCGATTGTTTCGTATTTAACTTTCAATTTCCGGCGCGAGTTCGTTCCGGGGAATTTTCAAGTGGGATCGTAAACTTTACGGGTCCGTAATGATCGCTCGTGAAGGTAAAAGGTCTTTTTAAGTGGACCCTAGGGATTTGTCTGTGTTTATGTTCTAACGTTGGCACTATTGTAGTTGGTGTCGTTACTATTGTCTGGTGAATGTGTTCTGCCGGTTCGCGCGGCAATGAAAAGCCGTGGTTAGTAAAACTTGATGCTAAAAGTAATTTTATATGTGAGTAGTTTTAGTAAGATATGTCTGTGGCGTAGTCATATAGGTATATTTGCTTCAGCCCGCAGCTTCGCCTGCGTGGATTGCGGATTTTAAAAATGTGGGTTCTCAATTCTTCCGAATGAGCTCCTTCCCCGTAGGTGATAGCGTGATAATAATGTAGCCTATGTTGACCAGACCTGTTAGTAATATTCATGCAAAGTTTGAAGTAAATCCATGTAGTACTTCTTTAGTAAAAATTCAAAAAACTATATTCTTACCTCTAAATCGATTGTAGAACACGCCTCAATTATTCTTTTAAAAAAATATGCAATATACAGTTTTCACTTTTTACGATTTTATTATATGTATAGATAACATATTATATGTTATTCAAAGTTATTGTCTGTAGATTCGCACATTCACTTAATATCTATACAATGTTCTGCTTAAATTATAGAATAGCTTTTACGATAGTACTTGCAGTGATTGTAATATTTGTCTTTCATTATTATGGTCAGTTATTTAGAAGTAATTTGACGGTGCACTTAAAACAATAAATCATGGAGTTAAAGGTTGGCCTATAACTTTTTACTTCTGCTCCATCTGTGTGTATTGTATTTATTTCAAACCATCGTGCGAGCGCCTACGCTTTCGTCCGTTATTTTTTCATGAAAAGTATCCTACTTATGTCCTTTCTAATACCTCTAAGAATATGTGTACAAAGATTCGCAATGATCGGTCGAGTAGCTTTGGCGTGACATCATAACAAATGAACTTACATTCATATTAGTAGGGATAATCGTACAAATTCTATTATATATAATCGTACGAAATCTATCCCAGTTATTGCGATCTTATCCATATTAAATTCAAATTGACTATGAATACAAAATTTCACGATGATCGGTTGAATACTTTGGCGTGACAGCGCAACTAACTTACATATTATACACTTATTAATAGGGATAATCGTACTAATTCTCTGATCTATCCCAGTCATTACGAGCTTATCCATTTTATCGGCTCAAACCGATTACGAGTTGCTTAAAAGCAAACCAACAGATCGGAACTCTCACACTTTCTAGTTGTTAATCTCCGCGCACATGTCGATAAGTGACATGTCTTCAAGCCGTCGTCGACGTGAATTAAGGGTTGTCACTTGTCACTCGTGTCGTGAGAGAGTTAGGATATTTAGTGGCACGTCACCTAGACGTCGACACGTCCCTAATGGGGGTCTGTCAGCCCGACCCCTTTAAACCCGCGCTTCCTGCCGTCCAAATGTTATTTTAATACTTGAGCTCCGGAGACGCTGGTCCGCGGGTAGATTACACGGGTTTGGGGCGACAGATGGCGTGTGGACGGTTCTGTGATTGGGTGAAGAAGGGCGAAACTTGTCTGCTACGTGACAGTAAGTTGGAAGTGATTATTGAATTTCTACTTTTGTAAGACTGTTGAGCAAATGTGAAAAAAATACTTTTATTTTTATACAGGGGCAAACGAGCAGTCGGGTGATGTGATGTTAAGTGATCATCAGCGCCCACAGACATCGGTAACACCGGAGTTGTGATGCGACTCGAGTAGGAATTTGCGACTCGAGTTACTCGAGTAAGATTGTTCCCTCACTCGAGTTTATACTCAAGTAAAAAAGTCACTCGATCAAAAATGTCACTCGAGTGACGAGTTCACTTGGCGAATCGAGTGTACTCGGCGCTACAAGTTCACTCGGCGATCCGAGTGTACTCGGCGCGACGAGTTCACTCGGCGATCCGATTGTACTCGGCGCGACGAGTTCACTCGGTAACTCGAGTGCAAGTTCACTCGAGTAGGATTTTTTTTCACTCGAGTGCGAGTTTGACAAACTGACTCGAGTGACTCGAGTAAAAACATGACTCGACTCGCGTCACTACACCGGAGTTGTCACTGCATGCGTTGCCGACTTTCCAGAGAAGAATAAGCTCTTCCCAAGGTTTTATCGGTGTTCCACATATTTAATTATTTATACTGTCTGCGTCCTACGTCTGATCTTCAAGACTCGTATTTTATAGGACAGTTTTTAATCTAGAGACAATTTAATGAACAGAGTGAGGAATTTAATATGCTAGCACATACAAGCATGCAGCATATTGGTCTGAATTGTTGTACCACCACCACACACTTCCATCGCATATTAGAAATGTCTTACTTGTCTTAATTTCGGGTTAGTAGTCGTTTCACCCAAAATGTTTGCCCAAATTGGGTGAAACGACACTTTCTATTTTTTAGACAGTAACTAGGAGTCGTTTCGCCCAAATTTTATTTGACAGTTCACACAAAGAAAAATACAGTCATGTTTCGCACTCAACGTTATACGAGTACAGCGGACTTGCTGGAAAGAACTTTAAGCATTTACTTTTAGGCATATTGCAGTATAAAAACCACCGTAGAGTAAGAGGTAGTGCCACACTGCAAGCTTGCATGCAGCCGAATTGGGCCGGCACGACCGGGGAGGTACCTCTCGCGTACACATGGAGGCCCATGGAGGTGGGAGGAGAAAGGAAGGCAGCGCATCCGTATAGCCTCTATGCGGATGTTTGTGGGCGTAGGTAGTCATGAAAATGGCTCCGACTGCTCGTTTGCCCTCCTATA